>BQNB010000394.1:0-170225 GCA_026074375.1 Tanacetum coccineum | reverse complement strand
TGTATAGAAAATAATAAAGCAAACAAAACAAAACAAATATGCAAACAAAACAAAAAAATATACAGAGTTTTACACTAATCTAAATTACACTAATTCTAGGGGTTAAGTTAATCTAAGGTTAAAACTAAAATATTAAACAAAAATAAAGATTAAACAACTTCACTCCCTGGCAGCGGCGCTAAAAATTTGATGTGTCGTCGTGTAGGTTGTTATTCTAGTTATCAAGTTTTACATTTATATTTTGCCGACTTTACCTAAAAACAACACTTTAACAGTCAGTGTACCCGATCAGATGTAGCTTCGTTGGTAAGTAGGGTCTCGATCACTAAGAGCGAGAGCGTTAATCTATTAGTTCTATTAATATTTTGGTTAACTAAATTAAGTCAATTTAAACTATGTTAATTCTAATATATGTTAAACCTATGCTAAACCTAATTCTAACAAATAAAGGAGGGTTTTCAGTCTGAGAGACTACACCGGTTTGGTGGTGACTTAAATCAATTTATAACATAGTAACATACGCAAGCAAATAATCAAAAGATAGAAGAGCGGTCTAGCCAATTATAAGAAAACTATATTAGCCATGATTAATCCAATTAAAATGCAGGTTTGTTTATTTTAGTGCAATGAGTGCTTATCTCAAGGCGGCATATCATTCTAAGATTTAGGCGGTACTGCTTCCTAAAACTTAGACACGTAGAATTCTGTCACAATTAAATGCATCCGCATAAAGCATCCTATTTGCTGATTATAATCTATCTTACGAGATTAATAATGGTGATCTTATTAAACCCTAGCTCATGGAGGATTTACCCACTTACTGCTTAACGGCTCTTTATATACTAGTAGTCTAGTGTTCGAGTCTTTATAAAAGGAATCAGTACGTTATTTGTTGATCCAAGGTGACCTGCTAGTCTAACTTGTTCCAATAAACGAATGGTAAAGATAGGTCAATATTTATGATCCTATTACTCTAGATATATACATTGCAGATATGGAGAGCCATCCCGACATCTAGCTAGCTAGATATTTTGCATTCTTAGATCCAGTTGAATGATGGGTCGCATACTTAAGCACATAAACAAGTATAAATTGATAAACATAATCAACAACCAATGATAAATTAAGTAATCGATATAAACAAACCAAACATTTTAAATTTCATTTATCATGGCTAATTACCCAAGGGTTATTAGCCCTCTTAACCATTTTATTTATACAAGAATAATCAATAAACCCAAGGTAAACTAACCGGAGGTTAAACGAATGGATACAAAAATCAACGATTATAAATCAGTAGAGGTGATTACATAGGTGTTTCCTCATGGATCGGAGTAGCTTTGCTTGGACCTCTTTTGCTATTATTGTCTTATGAAAAATCGACTTTTATTGTGCTAGGGTATCGAAAATATGTATCACAAGCACACACATGAAACTAATTTTGGTTTTTTAGTATAGTGTCTGGAATTTCTTCGATACGCCATATTGGTTGAGGTTAATACGGCATATTAGGAGTTTTCTTGGAGTAGGGACCACGTTCAATGTCTTCCAGAATATTTAATTACTATATCTTGGATACGGCATATTAAAGCTCCTGGATACGACGTATAGGTCTTTATTCTTCATGGTTTATTGTGAAGTGCAGGCACATATACGCCGTATCTTCCTTGATGGATACGACGTATAGAATGTCAGAACAATATTCTTTAGATTTCTTCGTTTAAGCTCCAGAATGCGTGCCTTTTAGCATATCTACAAAGTACTCCATAATTACTGCAAATCTCAAATATAAATGATTAAGTATCAATTCTTGCAATAATTATATGAAATAGGTAAGTTACATGGGATAAATGATGCTATAAAAGTGACGTTATTTCATGTCATCAATGATTAAGTAAATACATTCGTTTACCATACAAGTTATCACCAAAGTAGTTTAGATTTATTTTATTATTATTAGTTTAATTAGTTAAAAACCAACCCAACCTCTCAAACCATGATATTTACCTGCTTTTATAAAAATATAAAAACACAAAAGAATCTTCTCTCAACCCCTTAGACCTTTGTTAGATTCTGCTCGAGCCTTCCTAACCTATTTCACTAGAGAATGATAACAACACCCTAGTCTTGCCTTATTACACTACAACGATTAGGTACTCTACCTAGGGGATTGTAAAATTCCTTGCGAGTTACAAAACCCGCATCAAGTTTTTGGCATCGCTGCCGGAGAATAGTTAGGTTTCGATCATTGTTTAACTTAGGTCTACTCGCTTGATTCCTATCAAGTGAGAATTTTATTTTCAGTATATTAGCTTTCTTGTAGTCTATCTTTTCTTCGTGTTATTTGTTCATAAATCATTTTCGTTGACCTATATGGAAAACGAAAATCCTATCCGCACTCATTAAGATTACTCCAAACCTTGCCACGAGGGCTATCGAAACACAATTGAGCTCCCCGTAGGGAACAATGTGGTACCTCTGCGATCCGACACCATCCGGTTGGTGCAAAACGGATGCTCTTTCCACGGACTTTGGCCCGAGGATCCAAACCAACATCTTAAGGATTTTCAAAAACTAGTGGACTCACTTGACCTTGATGTTGCATATAGGGAAAGGATGCACCTGCGTTTATTTCAATTTTCCCTTTACGATCAAGCTAGCAACTGGCTTGAACGTCTTCTAGCAGGATCCATGTCTACATGGGAGGATCTTACTACTCGTTTTCTTGCTTAATTCTTTTCACCAGGAGGGACCATAAAACTCCGCAATGACATCTTGATTTTCCAACAACATCAAGGAGAGTCTCTTTCTGAGGCATGGACTCGTTTCAAGGACTTACTCTAAAAAGTCCCTCATCATGGCATCGACCTTTGGCTCCAAGTCCAAATCTTTTATGACTATGTCAATCCCGCCACAAGATGAACCATCGATCAATCAGCCGGTGGTAAGCTTCGTGACAAAAAGGCCAAAGAATCCTGGGCACTATTAGAGGACCTAGCCCTCTATGACAACGAGAATTGGAATAACCCAAGGGACTTCGCTAAACCGGTCAAGGCAATCTCTTTGCCTCAAGATGTCCCGAGTACATTTAACCATTGTCTCATCAAGCTCAAAAATCAAGTCTAACGCTTGAT
Source organism: Tanacetum coccineum (assembly GCA_026074375.1). Lineage (NCBI taxonomy): Eukaryota > Viridiplantae > Streptophyta > Magnoliopsida > Asterales > Asteraceae > Tanacetum > Tanacetum coccineum. Next base: position 167,091 of record BQNB010000394.1, on the reverse strand, counting down.
GGAAGCTCATTTTGCTCCTAAGCAATTTGTTCAAGTAAACAAAATCACTTCTTAATGTGAGATCTACAGTGGTCCCCACGACACTCAATATTGCATGGAAAATCCCAAGCAAGTTTTTGTTAATTATGCATCCTCACGTAACAATGAAGTGGGAGGTAAGGAGTTCACTACAAACCAAGGACCAAGAAGCTTCAACAAAGCCACTAATGCTTGGAAGGATAAGCCAAACTTTGATTGGGTACGAGCTCAAACCTTCACAAGTCCACAAAAGGGCTCGTTCTCCACCTACTCCTCTAGTTACCAAACAAAGCTTGAGAGAACTCTAAATGACTTTGACTCTCGTCAAGAGAGAAGACTATCTAGCCTTGGGACTCAACTCGGGCAACAACAAGATGATGTGATCAATAAAATTAATATTCGATGGAAAGCCATTTCTGAAATGTTTAATGACACGCCCACTCATGACACTGCAGAAAACTCTATGGCTCACATGAATGTCGCATCTATTGACCATCACAAGAAGGAAGAATTCTGAAGCAAGGGAATCAAAAGCCCATCGAAATTACTCTCCCTAAAATATTTATCCTAAGCATCCTTGGAGGAACAAAACAGGACCCCTCATCCCCAAAACGCGTTCATTTCATCAATTCAATCATCATTCTAAACAAAGAAAGTGAAGCCACGAAGAAAAACGTGAGGCCTAATGCAGCCATGGGAAAAGATCATAACATAACCATTAAAGCTAAAAAGGAAGTTAAGGAGAAAAGTAAAGAGGAGTTAAAGGAAGAGACTAAAGAAGAAACTAAAGAGGAAGAGGAGGACGACCCAGAATACTTCGACAGGTTTCCCATAATTGACAAGCTAAGGTATCACGAATGGCTTCTGAAGAACCCTCGATATAACACCCCGTGTTTTCAAGTCATTTGCGACGTCAATAAAGCTACTAATTATTTTTAGTGTTGTACGCATTTACTTGTAATTTCGTGAATTAAGTTAAATCGCGTAAGCTAAGAATGATCATTTAATGTAAACGAGCATCAAACAATTAAACGTTTACATCAATCAAGTATTAAATAATTATTTTGAGAATAACTATGGTCTTTGTTCATTTTATTTTATCGGTTATGTAAAGTGTCTACGTTTCACGATAAATTAAGTTTAGGCATTTCCGGAACCACAAAAATATTTATACGCTTCAACAAATACCCACAATTGTACCCAATACCTAAAGTTTTATTAAACTTTACCCAAGTTAATGTTGTTAGTTACATAGTACATAAAAATAAACAAGTTAGGAACTAACATTTACAAGTATAACATGTATACTTTTACCTTTACTCTTCTAAACTAAACTAATGAAAGTAAATACAAGATATTTTCCATAAAATGTCCAAGATACAAAATTGTTCTTGTCCCCCCTAACTCACGTATACAACAACAATTTGGAGACAAGAAGCACACAATTTTCACCAAGTGGTCTTGTACAATACTCTTGCATTTAAACCTAGCTAGTATATGTCCTAATTTGACCAAAGATCTTCCTTAAGACCCTCAAAGTGTCTCAAGACCACTATTGCAAACTTTTTGACCAACTAGCTCATATATATACAAGTATACATTAGATAAACACACACATACACTTAACACATTGGTGATAATCAAAACATTCTCCCTTTTCCTTTATTGATAGCTCATGGCAACAAAACACCCCTTTACATAATCCATACAAATTTTTCTTCAACATATACACGCCATAACACATCATTTCTAAGATATACTAAGGTGTTTCCAAGCCTTGGTTAACCATTTACAAGTATTGAAGCAAAAAAAGTAAGATTACGGTTTCTAACCTAATCTAGGGTTTTCATATTTGCAAGCTTTGGTTTAAAGTCTAAACAACGGTTTAGCACTTAAATCTCATCACCATCATTCATCATAAGGTCATCTAAAAACCTTTATCTTTTCATAACACCCTTGATCTTTCATGTTCTGATTATTGAGTGTGTATTAATGGTTTTAATATAGCAAAATCACCATTAAGGCACATTTTTTATTTAAACACTGTAAAAGGGATTTTTATTTATGATCATTGTTTTGTACACTTTTATATATATTATGATGTTGATAATATCATGTTAAAAGGGATGTATAAGTGATGTACCATGTTGGTTAAGTGTAAAAATGTATATGTACAAATTAGGGTTTTTAAAGTACTTAAGGAAAGTTATGTTTTCATGTGATGTTAATGACTTGTAAATCTTGTTATCATGGACTTATATGGACAAAATGTGGACTAAGGACATTAATATATGTATGACATAGTAATAAATAAGAGTATAATAAAGGACTTGTGGTAATGATATTAAGTTTAAAAAGTATATAAAAACAAGTTATATAATAGTTATATAAAAGATATAAATGGGATGTTTGGTTTTGAATTTCAAACAGTGAGTTTGATGTTTTATAAAGATAGTACACCTCATGAGATTAAAAAAAAAGGTTAAGAAACTCGAAAAACGGATTAATAACGAAAAAGATACGGTAAAAACAAGTTATACGATAAATAAACGGTTTTATAAAAAGTTTTTATAGAAACAATTTATAAAAATATACAAAAAAAACAGAAATTTTATGGTATTTTTTAAAAACAGATTCAACATATTTTAGGATTCCAAAATGATAAGATCAAATTTTCCAACTTACAACAAAGAGTTTATGAAATTTTGGCAAGTTTATATATCTAAATGTATAAAAATACCTTTATAAAAAGTAACTGTTCAGATAGAAAACATTAGTTTTTGTAACCTCATAAATAATAGAACTTTCAATTACGAGAACGTGCTCGAAAGAATTACTAAAAACGGAGCTAAAACGAATAAAATACGACGTTTACGATAATTAAAGTTTATAAAAGTAATTTTATAAACCATGAACAGTAAAATTTACTATTCATCAGCAGACCCCACTTTATAAAAATGTGATGATTTTAATAACGAATACGTGCTCGAAGAAATCGCTAAAATCGGGATTAAAACAAATAAGTTGTTGCATTTACGGGTTTTACGACAATTAAATTTATAAAAGTAAATTTATAAAACGTCATAAACAGTAAAAATACTGTTCATCAGAAGGTTATAAACTATAAAAATGTAATATTTTTTATATATCATCTTAATACGAAGACGTGGACGTAAGAAACGCGAGAAACGGGTTTAAAACGGGAAAGTTATGCTAGTTTTACTCAAAACATAATTATAAACGATTTCCACTTATAACAACGAAATTTTAAATTAACAATAATAGATGTGATGTCGCTAACATAGACTTATACATGGTATTATTTAATCAAATGCCTAGTACTTATACGACCTATGTTAATTTAGGTTGCATTTGATCATTTACGTGACGCTTTATTTGTGAATAATTTGGATAATCATTAACTCGAGTGAGTTCCATCAGCCCCACGTTTTTTTTACATGGTTTGTTTATGAAGTTTTGTGGAAACATGCCATTTGTTTTTATAACTGGACACAAGTGATAATATTTAAACTATGAATACGTGTTGACCAGAGTATCGATATACCCCAAAAGACCCATTATCATGAACTGTCAATTACTGGATTGTGAGCGCGAATGTTATGAATATATCTATTGGGATTGATATCCCCGTTCGGGTGATTAGCTATCACTAGATAAATGAACGTATACCATGTCGGATTAGGGATGTTGCGGGTTAGAACATCAATACGGGCAATGTGGGCAATTATATATTGCCATTTATTTATGTCGAGCTTTAGTGTCATTAGCTTAGGGCAACGTAATTACAATTATGTGATGTTTTGCATCTCCTGCATTATCATATACTTGGGGAAATCTTGTGGTCCAACCTTATACGATTTATCAAACCTATGAATTCACCAACATTATTGTTGACATTTTAAAGCAATGTTTTTCAGGAGGTCAGTAAGCACAAGGTGCAAGCGATACATTGGTGATTTTGTATTTTGGGATGACATGCTTAAAGATATGGTTGCATTATATTGGAATCGTGTATTAGAAAATAGTATCTGTGTAATATGAACAATGAATAAGTTAAGCTTCGGGCTTTTTGTAACAAATGTTTGCTAAATCCAATGTATCAGTTTTAAAAACAAACGACTTTTCAATGGTCATTCCTATATAGATCTTGTGTTATTAATCTAAAGATGTGACACGCCCCTTACCCTTATTTCGTTCGTACCCAATTTGGGGGTGTTACAGATTGGTATCAAGAGCCTTGGTTATAGAGAACCAGATCAAAATGTTTTTGTTGGACTATAACCGTTTTCAAACATTGCTTATATACAAAAGGGGTTTTTCACGAGACATACATGCATACATACATACATACACTACTTGTGGCTTATCGGTTAGGCTAGATGGCATGCATGATTGTTATTCATATTGATATACATGTTATGATATAAATGTATATTACTATAAGAGTCTTATATTAAATACTAATATAAGTTATTTTGGATTTTTAGATACAGTTAAGTCGATTCAAGTAGAATTCCCAACGGTCACTGCTATACAAAACACAAATTATCTAAGTCCTCTATGTTGTCAGATGTCTGAGTCAAACATTGTTCACCTCTATACTCTTATCGATGGATCCCACCCATAAAGTCCATATGAACATCCATACGCCTTATGTTTGTAGCTGCTTTCCCTTGTCCCCACCTTCACCTGATTATGTGCCAGGCCCCGAGGAGCCACAGGCACCACTTTCCCCTAACTTGTTCAGGAAAGAGCCCCCCCCCCCTGTATTTTTTATTTTTTTAACCCGGAATTCATCGCCTACCGTAACTAAGAGGGTACTACCCAAGCGGAGGACCAGCACTGCCTGCTGCTTTGTGCTCCTTACTACTGACCAGTCACCAGGTTATATCCCGGAGTCCGATCCTGAGGAGGACCTGGAGGAGGACGATGAGGATCCCGAGGAGGATCCAGCTGACTACCCTGCTGATAGGGATGATGATGAGGAGGAGGAGCCCTCCGGAGATGATGCTGATGATGAGGAGGAAGACGAGGAGGACGAGGAAGACGAGGAGGACGAGGAGGAGGAGCACCCAGCTCTGGCTGACTCTGTCCTACCACCACCTGTACACCGTATTGAACTGCGAGAGAATCTATCATATCCGCTGAGCCTCATATCACTTCCTCCTAGGGAAGAGGTCGAGAGACTTCTTGCCTTAACCACTCCACCACCATCACCACTTACTCCATTATCATCACCACTACCACAGATACCCTCACCACCACTCTTACCCATACCAACCCCAAATTTAATCACCACCTGTACTCTTACCCCCTACTGACCGAAGGGCAGACAGACCCGAGGTTTGCTTACCACCTTGGAAGAGGTTATGTTCTACTCAGGGTCCTAGGTACGAGGTTGGAGAGAGTTCATCTGTTGCTGCCGCTAGACCGACTGGAGGTCGTAAGGCAAACTATGGGTTTATCGGTACTATGGATACCGAGATCAGACGACAGAGAGCTGAGGAGGTCGGCTATGGGATTAGAGATGTTTGGGTAGACCCGAAGAGAGTGTTAAAGAGGAGGTACACCGAGACTCCTTGAAGGGGTCAATACTAGGGTGACCGAGCTTGCTGCAGTTCAGGAGCAGGACACGCAGGATATTTATGCTATGATAGAGGATACTCAGGACAGGCAGACCCAGATATATCAAAGAGTTGAGACATTGGTTGATGATAGTCAGTACCACTATGAGACTACACGACTACTAGATCAGGAGGCTCTGGTTTCCTGGGAGGCATAGGGACGCATCATGAGTTTTAGCTATAAGGCCCGCTTCAGAGATTATAGCATTATGCTCTATAGTGATGAGTCAGCAGACAGTGATTTCACAGTTGTAGGCGGCTGACCGTAGGAGTCAGACTGTGACTTCAGAGATGCTACAGGCAGACCACATGAGGCAGGCAGAGATTGCAGCATTACAACATTTGACCGTACCTGACATTGAGGTCAGCTTGGCAACTTGACATTGGATGCAGTCACAACAGGGTACAGGTGACCATCTACGGGACAAGGTGACAGACACTGCAAGGGACCACTCTGGAGGTCCAGCACTAGCCAGATTGCACCGGAGGAGGCCGGTAGAGTTCATGGATCAAGTATATGGCTAGTTGTTTGTATATAGCCAACTAAGTATTACGTGTGACCTCCCGGCTAGTAGGGCTCAGGATTATGTTGTATTTTGGTTAACCTAATCTTGTAAACCCTTTGTATCTGAAGAAACCATTTATGTTTTTCGAAATATATATGGAATGGTTAAGTTATTCACGATTGTAATCGAATTTATTCAGAATGAATGTCATTTAGCTATATCCGTTGTTTAATTTTAAATTCAGTTGTGGCAGTTCCACAGTGTGATGATGATCTCGCTTAACATATCAAGTAATATGTCATGAAACGTTATGATTTTATGAAATTGCTAACGCGTATTATAATTTCCTTGTGTGATATTGAAGAAAATGGAACCAAGAAAGAAAGACAGGTCAACAACAAAAACAACAACACCACCACAATTCTGTCACGTAATGGCCAACTTTCAGTTCAATGATTGATCAAGGTTTCACTGCTGCACTAGCAGCACATGATCCAACTAGGAATGGCGATGACAACCATACCTCGGGAACGGGTGTCAGGAGGACTGTACGCATTGCTCGAGAGTGCACCTATCAAGACTTCATGAAGTGCCAACCTTTGTATTTCAAAGGCACTGAGGGAGTTGTTTGAATTAACTCCAATGGGTTTGAAAGATGGAAGTGTTTCGCAAGAAGCAACTGCCTGGTGGATAATCAGATCAAGTTTTCCATGTGTGTGTGGTGTTTGTGGTTTTGTTGTTCTTGTACTCTTCTCGTAGGTGCTTTGACGTGGTGGAACTCCCACGTTAGGATTATTGGTCAGGATGTTGCGTATGCAATGACTTGGACAGATCTGAGAAAGAAAATGACTGGCAAGTACTGTCCGAGGAACGAGATGAAGAAGCTCGGGGTTAAGTTATGGAATTTGAAAGTGAAAGGTACCGATGTGGAATGGATACAATCAATAATTCCATAGAACTATCCCCCATGACAGCACTACTGTGATGGTTAGAAAGTTTCCTGAAGATCGGACAGGTAGAAGGTATGAGTCGAGTGGATTGCCCGACATGATTCAAGGAAGTGTTGTGGCATCGAAACCGAAAACCATGCAGGAGGCTACTGAAATAGCATCCGAACTGATGGATAAGAAAATCAACACTATCGCTGAAAGGCAGGCTGAAAACAAGCAGAAGTTTGATGACACTTCCAAGAACAACCAGAACATCTCACAGCATAACAAAAGGCATAATACTGCAAGCCTACACTGCGGTATCTAGTGATAAGAAACAGTATGGAGGAATCAAACCTCTATGTCCCCAAGTGAATTACAACCATAACGATCCATGTGCACAAAATGCTACAATGCAACAAATTATGTTACATTGCTCGTAATTAAGAAGTTCTGCCAAGATGTTAATACACGGTAGTAACCAAAGCAGGAAATGGGGAACATGAGAGTTAATAAGGCCTACTTGCTTTGAGTGTGGAGTTTTGGGGACACTACACAAGAATGGACTGTCCGCATATCTGAAGAACACAACAACAACCGTGGTAATCAGGTTTAGAAATAGCCAATTCTCCAGCAAAGTATATGCGTAGGCATGCGGGGACCAAACCCAATTCCAATGTCGTGATTGGTACGTGTCCTTCTCAACATCCTGTTATGCTTCTATCTTATTTATACTGGTGCCCGAATAGGAATTTGTGTCCACTGCATTAGTTACCAAATGAATCACACCAACTACCTTGGATCACTAATATAGATGTTGAACTAGCTAAGCGGAAGAATATTGGGTTGATCACAATTCTAGGGTTGTACATTAAATCTTTGGAACCACTTATTCAACATAAATTTAATGCCTGTAAAACTTGGTAGCTCGATGCTAAAATTGTATGGATTTGTTGGTCGAGGTACCAACGAACATTGTGTGTGCCGAAAGAAATGTTCGCATACCCCCAGGGAAATGAAACTCTACTCGTTCACGTGATAACGGGAGTAACCGAGGAAATGAGACACGATTGAACATCATCTCTTGCACCAAAACTCAGAAATATTTGCTAAAAAGATGTCCTATCTTTTTGGCACATGTTACTAACGCAAAAAGGCGGAATGCAATTCGGAAGAGAAAGCGACTTAGGATGTAACCCTTGTTCGAGATTTTCCCGATGTTATTTCTCTTGAGACTTGTCGGCGTCATCCTCCCAACTGGACAAGGTAGGAGTTACAATTGAATTTGTACCTAGTGCTGCACCTGTAGCACGTGCACTTTATCGATTGGCTCCTTACCGAAAAGAAAGAGTTGTTAAGCAACTGCAAATTCTCTGACTGAACACAAGGCTTTTAAGCTGCATTCCTGTCAGACTTCTCCAGATACGCGACCATGTTGTGCTTAGGACATGAATCAAGAACAGCCATTGTGCTTAGGAAAGAGAGATCGTCGTTAAGAGAGAGATTAGGGCTTGTAGATAGGAATGTAGTTGAGAGAGATTGCGTAAGGAACTGTGCAATTGAGATGGGTTTATATAGGTTTAGGAGACCTAATTTCAAGGAAACCGTTTCAATTTACACTTTGTACCCTTGGCGGTATTTTACTTCAACGTCTCTATAGCGGTACAAACTTTGCCCAGCGGTACTAACTTTGCACTGTCGGTACTAACTTTGTCCAACCAAAGAATGAACAATGTAAGTATCAGGAGTGCTTCAGTACCATCAGTAACTCTCTTCAATGATTCTCTAAATTCTATCAAACCTCTGTAAATGCATCACCTATGGTTAACATGTTTCTTGATACAAACTATACAACACAGTATATTGCCTCCCTTTAACCAATGCAGCTTATGGATTTATCATCCCAATAGTAACAACCAAGAACTGAAACCTGCTAACATCAAATGCCTTGGTTAGTAGATCAGCTACATTGTCATCAGTGTGGATTTTAAGCACCTGGATAAGTTTCTTCTCATAAGCATCTCTTATGAAGTGGTGCCTAATAGCAATATGCTTTGTCTTGGAATGATATACTGGATTCTTTACAATGCAAATGGTGCTTTCATTATCAATGTAGATCTTTGTGTTCATGAAGTTGAACCCATAGTCTAACATTTGATTTTGAATCCACAACACTTGCCCACAGCAGCTTGCAGCAGCAACATATTCTGCCTCTGTAGTAGAAGTAGCCACAATGGTTTGCTTTTTGCATTGCCAAGAAATGAGTCTCCTGCCAAGAAATTGACAACCTCCTGTTGTGGATTTCCTGTCAAGATTTGCTCCAGCATAGTCACTATCTGAGTAGGATTCCAGGTCAAATGAAGACACTCTAGGATACCAAAGACCCAGTTTGGGTTTGCCCTTTAGATACCTAAAAATTCTCTTGACAGCACTTAGATGGGAAGTCTTTGGAGTGACCTGAAACCTAGAACAAGCACAGACTGCAAACATAATATCAGGCCTAGAAGCAGTCAAGTACATTAAAGAGCCAATCATGGACCTATAGAGATGGACATCCACATCACTGGCTTCCTCATCCTTGACTAAAGGCTTCTGAGTCTCAATTGGTGTACTAGCAGTCTTAACATTTGCAAAGTCAAACTTCTTCAGGATTTCTGCAACATACTTATCCTGACTAATAAAGATACCATCTTTTCTGTTTGACTTGTACTCCAGAAAGAAAGTAGAGCTCTTCCCATTAAAATCATCAGAAATCTACTTCTTATTAATGCCTCAAATCATCCACACTAAGATTTTCTTTGTAGACCCAAAGATGATATCATCCACATAGACTTGAACTAGAATGATATCATGTTTGTCCTTCTTTATGAAGAGAGTTTTGTCAATGGTTCCTCTTTTGTATCCATTCTTCAACAAGAAAGTAGATAAAGTAGCATACCAGGCTCTGGGAGCTTGATGTAGCCCATAGAGAGCTTTTACAACTTTGTAGACTTTCTAAGGATATTTAGGATCTAGAAAACCTGGTGGTTGAGAGACATATACCTCCTCATTAATTTTGCCATAAAGGAAAGGCACTTTTTAATCCATTTGATTAGGGACTATAAAGGCCCATGTAAGAGCAAAAGGCTAAAAAGATCTAATGGCTTCATCTCTGGCACAGGAGCAATAAACTCATCATAGTTCTATACTTCCTCTAGCCTATGGCCCTGAGCAACTAAATCTTGCTTATTTCTGACAACAACTCCTACTCTTATCCTTTTATTTTGATCAACACACTTTGTGCCAATAGCTTCTTCCTAGAAGGCAGATCTAGCAAAGGATACAAACTTTCTGTATCCCTTGTTTTGGATAAAAAAACTGCAGCAATTTCTTCTTGCATAGCATCAACCCAGCTTTCATCTTCAAGAGCTTCTAAAATCTTCTTGGGTTCATTTTGAGACAGGAAACAAGCAAATAAACAATGCTGGAAGTCCTTATGATTATTTCTCCTTTGCTTTTCAACATAGCTAACAAAAGCATGAGCTCCAGAACTTTTATTCACTTTGCTTCTTGTTTGAACTGCTAAGGTTAGATCTCCTAGAATAAGAGCTGAAGGATGAGATGAGATAATCCTTGATGTGGGAATAGGACTAACATTCACAACAGTTTCCAAGTTTGTGAAGTCAGCCACTATACCCTCATCATCATAAGATGAATTAGTAAAAATACCATCAGTAGAATTTTTATAAATATCCTCAAGTGAAGGTATTTCTATATCATCTTGTTCAGGATTTGTTGGATCAGAAAGAGATAGTCCCTCATGAGGACTGGCAGTACTAATTGGTATGCTAACAGTATTAACTAGGTTAGTACTGTTAGCTTTAGCTATTGTGCTAACAGTACTAAAAATGTTAGTACCGCTAGCCTTAGCAGTTCCTGCTTGTATAACTAAGTTCTCAGTTATCTTTGTATCAACTCTTCTTGAGGAGCTTTAGCTTCCTCATTAGCATCACTTTCTTGCCTTCTTAAGTTAGTATGCTAGCCTTAGCAGCTTTGCTGTATAACCAAGTTCTCAGTTTCTTGTGCATACTCCTTCCTGAGAGCTTTAGCTTCCTCATTAGCCTCCTTTTCTTGCCTCTTAAGTTTTTCAAGTTCATCCAAAAAGACTTGTTCTTCCTCTTTGTACATTGTTCTAGTTAGTACTGCTGAAGGAACAAATTTGTTTTGTTTATTCACTCTTTGTACATTGTTCCACCCATTGTTTAACTCATCTTTTCTTGCCATTCTCTTCTCATTAAAATCACAATCTCTGATTAAATGATTAAGACTACCACATACAAAACATGCTCTTACAGTAAACCCCTTACCCATACTCTTTTTTATAATCTTAGGTCTTTGAATATAGTGAACTGATTCTTAACAGTTTCCCTAGGAGTTTTTACTTGCTGGTTAGCAAAACTAGGTGTTTCTTGTTCTTTTGTTGGTATTGACACATACTCATCTTCACTATCTGATTCATACTCCTCAATGATAGGAGCATCAGACCAAACCTTAGGTTGACATTCTACATTAGATTCATTGACAACTGGTTCAGACACTAATTCAGAGGGTTCTGTACTAATGTTAGAGTCACAGGTATCAAATTCACTTGTTTGGGATTCAGATTCACTAGGTTGAGTCTGTTTTGGACCATATGTAAATTGTGAGTAATCTACTTCAATATCAGGTCCAGAGGGCATATAATTCCCTGTCATGGGTGGGGGTACAGCATGCATTCCTCCTGCTGTAACAAACCTATCATACAAAGGTTGTTTTTCTAACTCACTCTCTTTATTCATAAAAACACTTTGTAACACTTCATTTTCATAGCTTAAAATACCATCATATCTGTGATCCCCATACCCAAGCCCAAACTTATCATTAGCACTCATTTGGGTATTAAGCAGTTTACTAAGATTCTTAGAAGAGTTATGCCATTTTTCTACTTTAGCCTTTAAATCTTCTTTTTCTTTTTGAGCTTCTGCTAGCAATTTCTTATGGTATGTTAGAACATTTGTTTTATCATCTAAGTCTATCTTCATAAATTTTATCTTTTGTTCATACCAACAAAGTTGACCTTGTTGATAGCAACTAACTGTGCTTCACTTTCTTAAGACTTGAGTCTATGCGTTTCTCTCTATGCTTTTGCATCACTAAGTTGTTCTCTCTGAGACATACAATGTTTTATGGTTAGCATACGATTCTTTACGACTTTTTTTTAAACATGAAGTACCTCTGTGTTTGATTCTGAGATGTTGTAAGCCATCCAAAGCATAAATCTTCATTTCTTCTGAATGGATTTGTCCAATCTACACCTTCTCAATCAATTGTCACCAATGATTTAGAGTCCTCCTTCTTTGACATGTTTAACTTGTAAAAGTGGATTTTTCTTGTAAACATGATTTTATGAACTTATACACATGTTATATGGATGATATTATGAGGTTATAAATGGATACATAAGTGTTTTACAATCTTGGTTAAGCTTAAAAAGTGTTAATGCAAGATTAGGGTTTTTAAGGATTTACATAAAAAGCTACAAGTAAAAGTGTGTAAACAACTTTGTGATCTTGTAAATCTTGTTGTCAAGGACTTATGTGGACAAAGGAAGGACTATGGACATTATTATATGTATCACATATGATAAATATAGTTATAAAAGACTTATGGTAAACTACAAAAGTGAAAAATACATAAAACAAGTGTTATATATAAGTATACATATTCATTATAAAGGTGTTGTTTGGTTTTGAATTTCAAACAGTGAGTTTGATGTTTTATAAAAATAATACGTCTCATGACGATTCCAAATATGTAAAGAACTTGAAAAACCGGCTTATAACGAAAAAGATACGGTAAAAACAAGTTATACGATAAATAAACGGTTTTATAAAAGAATTTTTATAAAACAATTTATAAAAATTATACAAAACAGAATGTTTGGTATTTTTAACAGATTATACACATTTTTAGGATTCCAAAATGATAAGAATCATAATTTTCCAATTTATAACAAAAGAGTTATGAATTTTGCAAGTTTATATACTTAAATGTATAAAAATAATTTTATAAAACGTCACTGTTCATCAGAAACATATATTTTTTTAAATCATCAAAAATAAATAGAACTTTCAAATACGAGAACGTGCTCGAAAGGATTACTAAAAACGGAGCTAAAACGAATAAAATACGACGTTTACGATAATTAAAGTTTATAAAAGTAATTTTATAAACTATGAACAGTAAAAATTACTGTTCATCGGTAGACGCTACTTTATAAAAATGTGATAGTTTTAATAACGAATACGTGCTCGAAGGAATCGCTAAAATCGGGATTAAAACGAATAAGTTGTTGCATTTACGGGTTTTACGACAATTAAATTTATAAAAGTAAATTTATAAAACGTCATAAACAGTAAAAGTACTGTTCATCAGAAGGTTATAAAATATAAAAATGTAATATTTTTATATATCATCTTAATACGAAGACGTGGACGTAAGAAACGCGAGAAACGGGTTTAAAACGGGAAAGTTATGCTAGTTTTACCAAAACGATAATTATAAACGTTTTCACTTTATAACAACGATTTTTAAATTACAAATAGATGGTGATGTAGCTACATAGACTTGTATATGATATTAGTTAATCAATGTGATTAGTACTTATACGGCCTATATTAATTTAGGTTGCATCCGATCATTTGCGTGACGCATTATCTGTGATATTTGGATTATCAGTAACTCAAGGTGAGTTCATAGCCCCACGTTTTACATGGTTTTGTTTTATAAGTTTTGGGGTGGAAAACATGCATTTGTTTTATAACTGGACCCAAGTGGATAATATTTATACTATGATTACGTGTTGCCTAAGTAGCGATAACCCAAGTTGAGCCCATTATCATGAACTGTCAATTACTGGATTGTGAGCGCGAATGTTATGAATAGATCTATTGGGATTGACATCCCCGTTCGGGTGATTAGCTATCACTAGACAAACGAACGTATACCATGTCGGATTAGGGATGTTGCGGGTTAGAACATCAATACGGGCAATGTGGGCAATTATATATTGCCATTTATTTATGTCGAGCTTCAGTGTCATGAGCTTAGGGCAACGTAATTACAATTATGTGATGTTTTGCATCTCCTGCATTATCATATACTTGGGGAAATCTTGTGGTCCAACCTTATACGATTTATCAAACCTATGAATTCACCAACATTATTGTTGACGTTTTAAAGCAATGTTTTTCAGGAGGTCAGTAAGCACAAGGTGCAAGCGATACATTGGTGATTTTGTATTTTGGGATGACATGCTTAAAGATATGGTTGCATTATATTTTGGGAATCATGTATTATGAACTAGTATCTTTGTAATATGAACAATGAATAAGTTAAGCTTCGGGCTTTTTGTAACAAATGTTTGCTAAATCCAATGTATCAGTTTTAAACGACTTTTAATGGTCGTTCTATATATATCTTGTGTTATTGATCTAAGATGTGACACGCCCCGGACCCTTATTCCGCTGCGACCCAATTTGGGGGTGTTACAGATTGGTATCAAGAGCCAAGGTTATAGAGAACCAGGTCAAAATGTTTTTGCTGGACTATAACCGTTTTCAAACATTGCTTATATACAAAAGGGGTTTTTCACGGGACATACATGCATACATACATACATACACTACTTGTGCATTAGTCGGTTAGGCTAGATGCATGCATGATTGATATTCATGATTGATATACATGTTATGATATAAATGTATATTACTATAAGAGTCTTATATTAAATACTAATATAAGTTATTTTGGATTTTCAGATACAGTTATGTCGGATTCGGAAGATTCCACGGTCACCTATACACAGATATCCAGTCCATTTGCAGATTTGTCAGACATTGGTTCACCAGGAGTCGATGGACCACCCATTATGCCAGATGATCCATACGCATACATAGTGGCTGCTTATCAGGCTACACCATCGCCTGACTACATGCCTGGCCCCGAGGAGCCACAGTCACCACCCCCACTGGACTTTGTTCCTGAGCCGATGTACCCTGAGTACATGCCACTGGAGGATGAGATACTCCCTGCCGAGGAGCAACCACTGCTTGCTGCTGCCTCACCCACTGCAGATTCACCAGGATATGTTCCTGAGTCTAATCCGGAGGAGGACGATAAGGATCCTGAGGAGGATCCAGCTAATTACCCTGCTGATAGGGATGATGATGATGAGGAGGAGGAGGAGCCTTCCAGAGATGATACCGATGATGAGGACGAGGATGAGGAGGAGGAGGAGGAGCACCTAGTTCTGGCCGACTCTATCCCACCTGTACACCGTATGACTGCCAGGATATCTATCCCGGATGAGCCATCCATATCACTTCCTCCTAGGGAAGAGGTCGAGCGACTTGTTGCCTTAACCACTCCACCATCATCACCACTTACTCCATTATCATTAACATTACAACAGATACCTTCACCACCACTCCTAGTACCACCACCAGTTTAGAACACTATTAAAACATACTTGGATCCTTGCACTAGAAGCATGGGCAAAAATACTAGTAAAGAAGTAACTAGTGTTAGACAACGCTTTTTCTTTATCTCCCTAAAGTCTACTCAATTTACTTTTACGCAATTACTATCCGTCATAATTCTCAAAATTATTTCAAAACCATTTCAAAAATTTTCCAAACAAAAAACCATCAAAAAGAAAGAAAAATCTAAAAAAAAAAAAAAAAAGCAAAAAACAACAAAAAGATTTCACAAAAACAAAAAAAAATCAAAAAACAAATCAATCCCATTCCAAAAATATAAAAATACAAACAATCAATCAAACACAAAATTCACAGTTTCAAGCACATAATGTTATTTGACCTTGTGACATTTCAAATATATAACTAATTAAACTTAGCTCGTGGGAATGACATCGGATTTACAATCCATACACACACACAACCGGGTTCTCTTCTCGTTAAATTGCGTGTATACATCGTGAACGATGTTTTTTATAAATTTAAAAACGTGCTAAATTATTTCTTTAAAAGAAAATACGCATCAGATAAGAGTGTAACTGTACGCAATGGTGTTGGTGTGAAGAGGATGGGAGAAATAGGATAAAGGTTGTCAACAACTACCGGATGGATCGTGACACGATCTCCGGTTACAATCCACGTAGATAACTTTTCATCTATTTTTCCCACCCTCCGCACACAGATATCAGTGCGCGCAGTTGATGGTAATCGAACATCATAAAAACATAAAAGACATTAATTTACAATGTGTGTCATTTCTTATATGATTTGTATGCGCAGTGTACAAATTGAATTTTCAAATTTAGAAGATCGATCTAGCGCATCATCATAGCCCAGGAACAGTACATTAAAAAATGAAACACATTTAAAACATACTTGGAATAAAAGTCTTAGGCCTGCCTGTGGTAACCTTCACCCACCGCCACCTACAATCATGAACACATGCGGCTAGCTTAAACAAAACAAGAACACAACTGTATTGCCTCATAAACCACCAAACATATTGCCAAATCGGGAAAAGACATGTGGAAGTGGATACTATTATAATAGATACATCAATTGGCGTACAAAACTTTGTCGTTTCAAATAAAATGCTTTTTTTGGCAAAAACACCCGCCATGGCTGCAACTGTAGTTCGAGTCAGGTTGCCTCGCCAAGATATTAATGTCGTCCAAAACTGTCATAAAACATATAGAAGCATACACTATACGGGCTCATGCCCTGCATAAGTAGATCCAAAATTCGGACGACCAACACTGGTGCAATCCCAAATAATTGTCAGGCTACCACGCCAAGGTAACGGGACCTCTGTCAACTATGGTTTTAAAGTATACAAATACAGGCATATCTATCATCATTGACACATTTATTCATTTTAGAGTACACGAGTACACGAAACTCGTCTAAAATCAAACACGTAAGGTACCCATCAAAGTCAAAGCAAACAATGAAGCTTGCATTAACAGACTAACATCAACAACATTAATGCAATCACGTATAGTTAGCAGAATACACACCAACACACATTCCACGTAACATAAAATTCGTGACCAACACACATGCAGGCAGCAAAAAGCACACCTAAATATCTGAATATTCAGACGGGTCAAAGGCAACCAAGATCAACCTAACACTACTAAACAACATTCATAAAACAACAATACTACTAAGCAACATTCATAAAACAACGTTACCAACCAACATAAACAAAACAACTATTGAAAGACATTTAGTGAGAGACAAACATATGAAATACACCACAAAGCTCGGGCAAACACAAAAGGCTACATTTACAAGCACACATCAATAACATTAATGCAAGAACATAAAGATAGCAAAATGTGCACCAAGACACACCCCCATGAAACACCGAATTAACAACAAAGGCATATGTAGTTAGCAAAATGCATACCTAAAAAACTGGACTGAAACAGCAAGTAGCTACCAATGAATTCTAGAATGATTAGAGTTGGTAGATGATCAAAAATACAACTCTCTCTATATAAAAAAGAATATTATAACAAAACACATTGTACTTGACAACAAGAGCCCAAAATGCCAAGCAAGAATGGTGGGCCACATCGAAATGACGACGTTTTCCATCGCCAATTGATGTATCATGTTATGGTTTAAAGCTAGGCTGCCGCCGAAAAGGATAACTTCACGAGTTTACCTAATGATTAAAAATTTAAAAATGTAGGCATCCATCATCATTGCCACAATTAATTCATTCAAGAATCCGCGAGTGCATGAAACTCATCTAAAAGCAAACACATCAGGCACCCATCAAAGTCAAAGCAAATAATGAAACCTGCATTGGTAGGCTAACATCAACAACATTAATGCAATCATGTATAGTTAGCAGAATACACACTAACACACATTTCACGTAACATCAAATTTCGCAAACCAACACACATACAAGCGGCAAAAAGCCACTAAATATTTGAATAAACATATTGGGTCCAAAAAACGCAACCAAGATCAAGGTGATGGAAACAATAAGTAGATAGTCCCAGAAGAATTCTAGAATGATTTACAGTTAGAAGAAAGTGAAAGTAAGTTCCCGGAAAAAAGAAACAAAAAAATTAAACAAACACTGGGGTTACCCGTAAGATCCCAACTGCAATATTGGGCCACATTGAAATGATAATGTTTCGATCGCCTTTTGATGTATCTTATAACACTCGTAAAACATATGAATGCAGATAATTAGCGATTACAAACGGGACTCAGGTCTGCATATACAGCACTAGGGCTGTAAACGAACCGGACGAACACGGACGAAGCCTTGTTTGTGTCGTAGTCATATAATTTAGCCGGACAAAATAAACGAACACCGATCAACTTAAACGAACAAATTTATCTTGTATACATGGAGTCGTTTAATAAGCAATAAGGTTGTTCATTAATTTAATTACCATTTAGACACTAAACGAGACAAAAACGAACGAACATAAACGAACAGACGTAAATAAAATAAATTAACAATAAATATACAACATATAGTGTTGTTTTATAAGTTTTAGCTTTGCTCTAGATTTAAAGGTTAAAAACAATATAATAAAAAACATACATAACATAAACAAATATAACGATCAAAATACAAACAAAAATTAGGACATTAACGAACATAAATAACTAACAAGACTTTGTTCATGTTCGTTCATTTAAAATAAACTGAACATAAAAGTTGTTCATTTCGTTCATTAAATATAATAGTTAAAACGGACTTTTTACCGAACGGTTCACAAAATGTTCACTGAACGTTCAGTTCATTTACAGCCCTATACAACACAAGAACCAAATGCCACCTTTGGTTGCAACCATAGATAGAGCCTAGTTGCCCCGCCAAAATAGTGGAGTCGATAAACTATGCTTTTTAGAGTATAGATATGCAGACATCAATCATCGTTTCCTCAAGTAATTTATCCAATAAAGTTCATCTATGATGGAACACCTCATAAAGTATTGATTAGTATTCAACCTATAAAAAAGATGGGGGGCACATGGTAACACCCCCAAAAATATATAACGCAGCGGAATACCACATGGGGTGCTACTTCATAATACACAGCGCTAGATACAAGAGAACGCCCTCTAAAAAGTGTCGTTTGTAAAACAATCTCGTTGATTTTCTGAAATCAAAATAATAGTTGTCCCATAATTGCATCACCATGAAAAACTTGAATGTAAAGACTCCAATGCACATCAAATAATCCAAGCTCTAATTTCACGCTGAGAAAAACATGCAAAAAAGTGTCAACAATAAAGTTGGTGAGTTGCATAGATTATTTAAATATGAATGTAAAGTTTCAAATGAATGTATTGATCACTGTATCCATCATAGTACCATTAAAAATCCCAAAGATTATAAAAGAATTCACGACACATTTTATTCACCAAAAGTAACCAATCTTATCGTTATCCCAAAGATTTATAAAGAATGCATGACCAATTTACTGTCATCCTAAAGGTTTCAGTATGTTTTGCCACTTGATTTAAGGCATAGTAATATTCTTGAGGAGTACAAAACAATATTACGATACTCGAAAGTTCATGAAACTGCGACTAAGACCTTGTATGTATGCCACTTTATTCAAGGCACCGTAAGAATGTACCCATCGTAGGTGTTCCCTCCAAGAACACCCGGGCAGTAATAAAAATAATGTGTTCCCCTCATGGGTGTTCCCTCCAAGAACACCCGGGCATGTATGCAAATAATGTGTTCCCATCATGGGTGTTCCCTCCAAGAACACCCGGGCATGTATGCAAATAATATGTTCCCATCATGGGTGTTCCCTTCCAAGGAAACCCAGGTCGTACTGATTGTTGGCCCCGCAGCGCGCCAATCAAATCGTTATCCTGACTTGGTATACACGTTCGATCCTATGATAGCTTAGTCACGCGCGAACGTGGATTGTCAATCCCAAAATAGATCTATCTTTATAACATTCGCGCTTACCCTCTGAGTAATTAGCAGTTCATGCAACTTAAGCTAATCCATAATCATTTCAAAAGTAAAGTATGCATTCGTGACCAAAAATGAAGTAAAACCTAATGGGCTATAAACACCCTGATGCATACACGATCAAATAATCCAAATAATTCACAAACCGATCTGCAACGATCTCCGGTCCACGGACCTATAATTATGTCGCTCGATTATAATACACGTATTAAATACGATCAACGATGCGTACATCATAACGACGAAATCATACATAATTATATATGTATACATACATATATAACACGGAATTGAGAA
The DNA here is from genome assembly GCA_026074375.1 of Tanacetum coccineum. Taxonomy (NCBI): domain Eukaryota; kingdom Viridiplantae; phylum Streptophyta; class Magnoliopsida; order Asterales; family Asteraceae; genus Tanacetum; species Tanacetum coccineum. The sequence continues at coordinate 146,670 of BQNB010000394.1, read as the reverse complement.
ATCCACTTGTGCGACTTAGAACCTTAACCTTAAATAATTATGTATATATATATAATTTCCGTCCAATATAACTTATCTCTAATATTTAAAGAAAGTTACTATTTTTAGACCTTCGTTTTTAGAACCGAATAATGATCTTAAACTATTAATTGAAATAATATATTAACCGACCTTTAGTTTTGACCCGCTATATCTTAATTTTTAATCAACAATCCTCGCAGCAAAGTACAATGTCATACGAACAACTTTCGTGTTTCGTCTGTAAGGTGAAACGGACGTCGAAAGAGCACATAGATCCTTTAAAATAAAAAACCTGTCATATTTAATCATAACATAAAATAAACCTATTATTTCTACTAAAGTGTATATTCCGATATCACTCCAGTTTCATCATATTGGGAGTTTAAAAGTCCCTTTTATACAAAACGTCCTGCAAAATAGAATTTGTTATATTTTATAATTTACTAAAGTCCTGACATTTTCAAATCACGAACCCCGTAATCCATGTTCTATTTTCTGGTCAAAATTGGAACCCGTTACAAACACGCGCCAAAATCCGTTTTAGCTCAAAACTTACAAAATATGTCTATTATGGTCTTATAATTTCATATATAAATCCCAGCTTAATATCAATAATATATATTTAATCTCGACGACGCCGCAAAGTTTCAATAGATTTCATCACATAATAAAATTTCTCAATCAAATAAATGAAAAATAAACATATTTATGGTGCAAAACAAAACGCAAATCATTTTGTGTCTGATAACGCAAACTAAACAAACCCCCGCTGTCCCTCTGTTTGACATCCAAAGCCCGACACAGAGCACAACACACTTAAATCGTCTTGTATAAACCCACAAACCCAAACGCACCCTTTGTGAAACAACACCAAACACACTTTTCGGCTACCAAACCAACCAACCAAACGCACCACCTTGAGCTTTCCCGCTAAACCAAACGTAAGCCATCCAAACACACCCGTATTGGTTTCTACTAAACCAAACGCACCCTTGTGCGATTTCTGTCCAACCAAACGCAAACCCAAACCCACACAACCCGGCTATACCCGGCTGTCCACAGCCAACCCGACGCACACCCCGCTGACCCGAACAAACGAACACCCCTAACTGCTAACCCGCAACCAGACGTACCCTTTTCAGAATTTACCACAAACCCACGCACTACCATTGTGCTATTTCCAGACCCAAACACGCCCTTATGGTTGTTTTAACACAACCAAACGCACCCTGATGGTGCAAACGTCAAACCCAACGCACCCTAGGTGCATTATAATATACCAACCGCAGGCCTCAGCTGTTAAGTTTACAAAACCAAACGGACCCTTGTCGTGGAAATGAAACAAACGTACCCTTGGCTTGTTTACATAAACCACACGCACCAAAGGGGTGGCGGCTGTGGTGGTTTTAAAGGTGGTAGCAGCGGTTCCGACCGAACACCACCTTATGATGGTGGTTTCGGTGATAACCATCAACCAACGAACACCCCTTTCTTTGATTACAACCAATAAAACAAACACCCCTTATAATATTGTTGTGGTGGTGGCTGTCGTCGGTATCAAAAAGAGGGGGAATATGGCGCGTGGTAAAGAGGATCGGGTAGATCGGGCGATGAGGAACATCTTTGGTTTTGGCCGGAAAACTCGCCGGGAAAGTTTTTCGGCGGCCGACGACGGCGGCGGCGGTGGTCGAGTGGTGGCCGGCGGTGGCTGGATTTTATGAGAGAGGGAGAGAGATAAAGGGGTGTGTGTGTGTTTATATGAGATGGAAATGAATTTTTAATATATAAATTTTATAAATTTAATTTATATAATAAAATTTATAACTTGAAATGATAATACCCAATAGTCTAGGGTTTATTTTGTAAATTTTTAGTATAGTTTTGATAACTATCGGTTCGGGACTCGTTTGAGCCACTTATCGGACGATTCAAAATACGAAACTTGCGCCATTGTTTTCCAAATCATTTTTCTGATAAAAATGAGTATTCACTCGACTAATTTTCGTAAACGTTTTATAAAATTTATTCAAAACGTTTATTATTTATTTTGTATATTTATTACGCCTTGTCTGAAATAGAAAAGAAAAAAAATGGATTTCAACTCGAATATTCGCGTTCTCAACAAACGCTTTTAATTAAATTGCTATGTATTTTATTAAATATTTTTATTTAATAAAACATGATAATTAAATATAATTTAATTATTTTCTCGTTTCTAAATCTAGCGAGGGCATTTCAGTCACTTTCTGACTGTTTTCAGGTCTCGATTAAAACTGAAAAGTTGTCTGGAATATCATTTCACATCAAATTGCTTTAGAGTCCGAGTCGTGAATACGTGATTTAGATGATCGTTCTTATAAGTCAAGCCAGACCCGAAAAGTCAAAGGATATAATCGTCATTCAAAATTCGAAAATTCTCGGATGTTACACATTGGGTCCATGATGACTTTCTTCAATATCAACAATCATCATTGTGATTTTGATAGATTATGTATTGACCCGGTTTCTGCCTAAGTTGTTTGGAGGGCTTATTTCTTTTCACCATTTATCCGTACATTTCTTTTTCATTCTTCAACCCCTTCAATGCTTACCAGGACGTCATTACTAACACCTTGTTGTGATTGTTCCAGTGTTAGCTCAATCTTAGTCGACATTTTTCCCTTATACACATTCATCTCCAATCATACCTAAGGACTGCTATTTCTAACTATGGAGTGTCCTTGGGTAGATCCTTCCGGTTCTGGTTGGATCGTAGGACTTATGCCTAACCTAACCACCTTATGACTTCAGAATCGTCATGAAATTAATAGGTTGTTGGGTATGAGATCGAACCATAAAACCATTTTGTGACATTGTTATTTTCAAATACCCCCTACACATGTGCTCGAGATTCGAAATGTTTAGACATGAGAGGACAAAGTCTGAATTAGAGTCTTAAAGATCACATCTTCTTATATCATATTTTTAATTTACAATTTCTCCATTATTTTAAATAATAAAACACTTAGTTTTGAAATACCAATGATTGTTTATAATTTGACATGAAAAATTCCTATGGGGAGAAAAAATTATACCACGATATTTGATTTGAATTCATTTTTTGTTTGCTCCCCTATCAACACTTATATGTGGAGATACCAATTTTATTAAACTTGACATTGGAATGATAAATGATATGACACCACAAATGTAAAGACGGAGTGAGATGCTTATGTGAACAGTGTATATTAATAATTGACCATTATGTTTCCACATTTTAATTTCTAGAATGTGTTTGGATACATAAAAGTGAATTTATGAGATGTATCCGACACATATAAGTCTTTGTTTAAAAAAGATCTCCTCTAAGAAATTGATTTACATAAAATGAATTCTAGTTACTACAATCTTTAAAAATTATTCGAGAATGGGAGTGTTGACACAGTAATTTTTAACAAATACCACTTTTTATGGAAAAAAACCACAAAATTATATTGTAGACAATTTTGACATTGAAGTTCTTTTTGAAAAATTGTCTGGTTCAACGAAATTTAATGAAAACAAATGATGATGACTTCTCTTATTTTAGAGTAAGCGCAATGAGCGTCACTTCCATATTACATTCGAGACCGTGTTATGCACGAAATGTACAATACAGTCATTAAGAAAAATTTAGGAGAAAAATTTAGAAATGACATGTTTTGAAAGCATTTGAAACTCCTGTTCGAACTTCATTTACACGCCCGTGTCGATGTTAATCAACATTTCTAGGTACGTAAATGTTATCGATTCCAAGAGACATGTCGAGAAGATTCTTTTTGGTATTTTTGAAATTTTTCTGATTTTATATTTTGTTTTTCTAGGTTTTATATTTTTCTATTTTCTTTTTGTTGGTTTTATATTTTTGTATTTTCTTTTTCAAATTTTTTTTATAAATCAAAAATAAAGAGAGAATAAAAATATTTACAAATTGATGTTTGATGGATCAAGCAGATTCAATTGCCAGAACCTCCAGTTCATCTGGAGTCAAACATCTCATACCGAGTCGTCTGACAAGATACTTAAACCTATCTTCCGATAAAGCTTTAGTAAACAAGTCAGCTAACTGGTATTCAGTTCCGACAAAGAATAATTCAACAATACCCTTTTCAACCTGTTCCTTTATGAAGTGATATCTGACATCGATGTGCTTGGTACGGGAATGCTGGACTGGATTGCACGAGATGGCTATGGCTGCCTTTGAGTCACAATACATAGGTATTTTATCAAAGTGGAAGCCATAATCTGTGAGATGAGTTCTTAACCATAGAATTTGTGCACAGCACGCAGATAAAGACACATACTCGGCTTCTGCTGAAGACATTGAGGTGCAGTTTTGCTTTTTGGATGACCACCTGAATAATTTATCACCACCTAGAAATTGTATGCCACCAGATGTACTCTTACGTGAATCAAGACAACCCACATGATCCGAATCTAAAAAAGTAGTTAGTTCGGAACCGGTGTCCTTCGGATACCAGAGACCCATGTTAATGGAGTCTTTAAGGTACCGAAAGATCCGTTTAACTGCGGTGAGATGTTTCTCAGTCGGTTTTGCTTGATAGCGAGCACAATAACATGTTGCATGTACAATATCTGGTTTACTTGTTGTTAGGTACATGAGTGCTCCGAACATACTATGATATTTCGTTTGGTAGATCGGAGTACCACTCAAGTCAGCATCAAGGTGTTTTGTAGCCATTGGTGTACCAATGCTATCACATGAGGTCATGCCATGCTTTTTAAGTATCTCTTGAGCATACTTAGCTTGATTTATAAAGATACCACAAGGGGATTGGTGGATCTGAATTCCTAAAAAGAATTTCAGCTCCCCCATCATAGACATATCAAACTTGTTGTGCATTAGTTTTCCAAATCGTTTTGAAAGTTTTGGGTTCGTAGAACCAAACATTATGTCATCAACGTAAATTTGCACAAGCAGTATGTCTTCCCCATGTTTAGTTATGAACAGAATTGGATCAATAGAACCTTTTGAGAATCCTTTGGATACCAGAAAATTGGAGAGTTCGTCATACCACGCTCTTGGTGCTTGTTTGAGACCATATAATGCTTTCTTGAGACGGTAAATGATGTTGGAGTTTTATATACCCAAAATATATATATAAAATATAACCTTAAGAGCAATTAAGAAAATTCCCTAAGGAAAATTCACTCTTAAAAATATATATAATATAATATACAATACGTATATTTAACCGGGTAAATATGATCACCCGGGTCGTTTCCCCAACGACTAGTGAAATTGAAACCTCGTTTAAGCTTGGATTATGATTTGAATAAGAAAATAGATGATTTGATGATCTATGACTACTAAATAAAAAGCAACAATTAAAATTGAACAATTAAAGGCAAATTAAACAATTAAACAAATACGGAAAACAAATAAAACGCGACAATTAAGCAAATAGACTAAAATTTAACCCTAAAATTGCAAACTAAGTTTCTAAACCTAAATTAAAATAAAAATATTTTTTTAGATTATTTTTGAATTTTTTATCAATTAAAAACTATTTAATTCTAATTAAATCCTAAAAATAAAAAAAATGAGAATAATTGAAATTATATTTTTCCTAAGTAAAATAAGTAAAGAGAAAATTTTAGAAAAAGGAATTACTATTTTTGGCTTTTTAGATTAAAAGATATGATTTTTCTAAAATTTAAACTAATTAAAAACTATAAAAATAATAAATCTATTAAAAATTAAATCCTAAAATTTTTATAAAAATTACACTAAATAAAGAAAATGTGCAGAAATTAATAAAAATTAAAAGCCCTAATTTTTATCTTTTAAATAAATCTTAATTAAACTAATTAAGACCTAAACCTAATTACTAATTAAAACTAATAAACTTGATTAAAATACTTAACTAAGCACTAATGGTGGAAAAACCTAAAGGACTAACTGGGAAACTAACTAACTAACGTAAGTACTAACAGAAAAACAACTGAAATTAAAAAGTTACACTACATACCCTGAGAGCCCAACCCGATTACAAACTAAGTCCATTAAGCATTTGAAATTTTAAAAAACTTAAAATGAAAAACTTAAGGAAGCAAAGTTGTAGAAAAAGCTGGAGAGAACAACTTTAACAAAAACACTATGGTCTGAAACCCACTAATAAGCTCTTAAACAGCTTATTATTAAGTTGTCCTCAAAAAGTTGGTGTTTGGGCTTATCTTAACTTAAACAGCTATATTAAGCTCAAATTAAGCTCAATTTTAAAAAGGAAAGGTGTTCTAAATAGCTTATAAGTTGCTTGAGCTAAAAAGGAAAAGAGAATAGAGCTAGAAATTCTTTTAAGCTATTGAAAATGATTATGAAAATGGCTAACTCAATAATTAAGATAAATTGCACAAAATCAAATTAAGCTAAAAAGCTCAATAAGCAATTTTAGACTAAGAGCTTATGAGAACTTATGAAACTACTAATAAACTATCTATTTAAGCTATAAAAACAAATACCTTAAGCTAAAATTAACAATTTAAGAAACAACTTAATTAACTACTGTTTTTGGTCTTTTGGCTGTTTAAGCTGTTTTTTAAAGCAAAAATTAAGCTAGCAAATGAAGTTGGAAATGGAAAATAAGCAGTGACTAATCCTTAGCTATATGAAAACTAAAACAATCCTAAATCTAAGCTTCTAATTCCTATTTTATCTAGCCTAAAATGAAGCTTAAAGATCAGCAGTACTAACTGATGTTAGTACTGCTGGTGCAATTGGCACAAACAAGATCAATAGTGCAGGCTTCCTTTGAGGTTAGATGCTGCACTAAACACTCTCTTTGAGTGTGTCAAAACTAAATTCAAACACTCTTAAAGCCTAGAGATCCTAGGACAAAAATAAGCCAACTAATTTTAAGCCTAAAGGTACCCTGGTGCTGAAACCAATATAATAAGCCATAGCTTTTGAATTTTAATCTTTAGCAAAACTAACTTAGCAAAAACTCCTTTCTAGTGTTCTTAAATAAAACTATTGTCTATCTTAACCAAATTGCACAATCTTCTTTGACTTTTAGAGGTCAAACTGTCCTAAACCAAACACCCTTTTTGATTTTTGAGAGATTTGAAAAGCTCCATGAAATGATGAAAACTTATTACCCAGATGCTTAATAGCTTTAAACTAACTTATTTAACATAAATTAACAACTGTATTAAGCTATAATCTAAGATAAAGCTAATCTTCTACTATTTTTGGTTTTTTTTAAGACTTATATGACAAATTATATAAGAACTATGATCTAGACTAAGAAAATCAAAAACAGATGAACAATTAGGACTATTAAGCTATATGATCCACAAATAAGCACTAATAAGCTAACTTAATAAGCAAATAAGCAGATCTAGGATATAAAGCAATAAAACAACTTTCTAAGCTAAAAAGCAAGGAAAATAAAGAGAGACTTACTTATTCCTCTAGCTAAACAAGAGGTCCCAAAAGGGCAGCTTCAAGCTCTCCTAGCTTATTAATAAGCTAGGAGTTAAGTCCATAGAGATCCTTCCAGGATTGATCTCTCTTCCAAATAAGCTCAAATCCAATAAAGTCCATGATAAATGTAAGTTAAACTGTTTTAAGGTTTAGATAGGATTATTTCTGAATTGATTAAGCTCTATTTCAGCTTATAGACTGAAAGAGCTTATTATGAGCTTATTGAGAAAATTTGGCTATTTTAGAGATCTTATGAATTAAGAGAAAAGAGAGCTTATAACTAAATTAGACTAAATTTCATTAATTAAAACTGAATTACATTCCTTAAAGAGAAATTACAACTGAATTTAAAAATTACATTAAGCTTGAAAAACTATATTAGGCTAAAAACTAGAAAAGGAAAAAGATCATGAACATCGTGTGTGTGTGATGAGGGTGCTATTTATAGCACCCTAGTGAAGCTTCTAGGCCTCCTGAATCCATCTCCTAGCCTTCAATCCGCACCCTTGATTCTTCTTTCATCTTTAATCTCTAATTTGAGCCGTTAGATCATTTGTGGACACTTGAGGATTGCCAAGCTGTCATTCTTTGATTATGACAGCTTGTGTTTGTTCTCTGAGTGAGATTAGTGCAAAACCCACGCCTCTTGTGTGCTTCTCCATTGATGACGTGCCCTTATGCTTGAATGAGGTTAAGTAATCCCTTGATAAAGACTGATTTGACCCTTCATTTGTGTTAAGGAGCTTTTGAATTGACTAACGCACCCTTTGATTTCCATTTGCCCCTTGTTTTACCTTAGCTAGAGAAATGAAAGTGATGATGAACAGTAAAAAGGATCTTGGCGCCAAGTTTATAACTGAACGAGTAAATTCGGTTTTAACTTTGGCCAATTGTCACTTCTAGTCCTTCTCTTTATTTTCTCCCTTTCTAGTTATAACTAATGTTTTGGAAATTGCAAAACTGGCCCTTGTGGTTTAGTATAAGGTTAATGGACTAGGTTTTGGGCTTATGGTTATGGGCTTGGATCCGGGTATAGGATTTTTGGGTTTTTCAGGCCCATTAAGGTTTTTAAGGCCTAATAAGAGGTGAGGGGCTATTTTTGGACTTTGGTGAAACTTGGAGGGTGAAAATGGAATGTTTTTAGGTTTTGTATTTTATTGGTTGACTTTTGTTGACCAATGTTTGACCATTTTGACTGGATTTAACTAAGGCTTGACTTTTCTGGCTTCGACTTTGATTCTTTGGCTTCTTTTTGTACTCTTCTGATTCTCGTGTCCGTGCTTGTCGGTTTTTGACTGTTTTCTTGTGATTTTTGATATAACTGTACCTGCACACACAAAACACAAATACAAGCATATTTTTGCCATTTTTGGTCTGTTTTGGGTTTAATTGGGCTATTTTAAGTACAAACGGATATGTGTATTATACACTTATCAGCTAGCGTGATAATTGTTGTTATGCGAAAATTCGTCTAATGGCAAATGCTTAACCCAGCCCTTTCCAAAATCGATCACGCAAGCACGTAGCATGTCCTCGAGAGTTTGAATAGTCCTCTCGCTCTAAACGTTGGTTTCCAGATGATACGCGATGCTCATACTCAGATCTGTACCCACAGCTTTCTAAAATTATCTCCAGAAGTTTGATGTAAACCTCCCATCACCATCACAGATGATTGAAACATGTATTATGTGTCTTGCTACTATCCTGTTTAGGTACAACCTTGCCAACTTGTCCAATGGATCATTCTCCATTATTGGCAAGAAGTGAGCAGATTTTGTAAGTCGATCCACAATCACCCAGATGGTGTCAAAACCTTGTGACGACTTAGGAAGCTTGGTGATAAAATCCATCGTGATATTATCCCACTTCCACTCGGGTATTACTGGTTGTACTAATAATCTCGATGGCCTCTGATGTTTGGCCTTGACCTTCGCACACGTCAAGCACTTGCTAACATAGGTGGCGATGTCAGCTTTTATATTTGGCCACCAATATAGCTTCTTCATATCTTGATACATCTTTTCAGAACCGAGATGGATAGAATATTTTGACTTATAGGATTCGTGCATAATCACATATCTTAAGTTGCCATAGCAAGGCAACCAGCTCCTGCCGTTTAAACATAAGGTTCCATCGGCGCGTGGTTCCAACTTTTCCTTAGGTATATCCCTTCTGATCATACCACCTACATCTTCTTTCTCATGATTCTCTAGTTTCAGGGCTTCGGTCTGAGCTTTTAGTATTTGTTTGGGAAGATCCAAGCCAATAGTTATAACTAAGGCTCGAACCCGCAATGGCTCAATCCTTTCCTTATGGCTCAATGCGTCGGCCACTGCGTTTGCCTTCCCCATCTCACTTAAGCTCACACTCAAGATGAGGCCACGTCAGAGTTGGGAAAACACAAGTAAAGCTAAATTTTGCTCTATATCCATCTCAGAAGAACACAACACCTTTCACACATACACGAAATGCCATGCTGGCAATCCGTATGGTGGCACATATGTGAACCAGACTCTCACAACTTAGAACAAATCAATGAAAGAAATATAGATGGCTGAGATTAGATGGATTGAAGAACAAGGCAAAGACTAGAACATTCCTGGCAGGTTATAAAAGGAGCCATCTCATCACACACATCGGGAGTGTTTAGATTTTAGGAGTAGGATTAATTAGTAGTTTTATTTTTTAGCTTAATTTTAGCTTATGCAAATTTACTTTTTTCAAATGTAATATTTTCCTTATAAAGAATCATGTAAAATTTCCTTAGAAAGCTGATAATAGTGAATAGGAAAGCTTATAAACTAAAATTAAATGATACTTTAAAAGGAAAAATTACATTTGAAAAAGTAAATTTGCATAAGCTAAAATTAAGCTAAAAATTAAAACTACTAATTAATCCTACTCCTAAAATCTAACACCTCCGTGTGTGTGATGAGATGGCTCCTTTTATAGCCTGCCAGGAATGTTCTAGTCTTTGCCTTGTTCTTCAATCCATCTAATCTCAGCCCTCCAATTCTTTCAATGATTTGATCTAAGTTGTGAGACGTTGGATCACATATGTGCACACACGGATTGCCAGCATGGCAATCCGTGATGTGACATGTTGTGTTTCTTCTGAGAGTGATTATAGAGCAAAATTTAGCTTCACTTGTGCTTTCCCAACTCTGACGTGGCCTCATCTTGAGTGTGAGCTTAAGTGAGATATGATATGACTGATTTGACCCCTCCTTAGTAATGTAGAGCCCTTGAATTGACCTTTGGACCCCTTAATTTCTATTTGCCCTCTCATTTTACAGCTTGGTGAATTGTAGGAGACGGTGAACAGTGTTTTCACCTTGGCGCCTTTTTTTACAACTGAAAACAGGTAAAATGGATTTGAACTTTGGCCAAATGGCAATTCTAGCCCCTTTCTTCTCTATTTTTCCTTATAGTTATAAATTAAGTTTCTAAAATTGCAAAACTAGTCCCTGGAGTTTATACAAAATAGAATGGGCTAGTTAAATGGGCTTAAGTTTGGGCTTTTGGGCTAATTTTGATTCGGATAGGGTATTTAAGGCCCATTACTGGTTTTTGAGGCCCAATAAGGGTTTCTATGGCCCATTAAGAGATGAGGGGATATTTTTGGCTTTTATGACACTTTGAAGGGTTTAAAGAGAAACCATTTTGGGGTATGTTGTCTTCCTGGTTTGACTGTGTTTGACCAAGTTTGACTGGATTATGACTGAGGCTTGACTTTTCTGGCTTCGGTTTTGAATTCTTTAGCTTCTTTTGTACTTTTCTGATTCCCGTGTCCTTGCTTGCTCGTTTTTGACTGTTTTCTTGTGATTTTTGATATATTTGTACCTGCACACACATAAAATACAAATACAAGCACTTTTTTTGCCAATTTTGGTCTGTTTTGGGTTTAATTGGGTCTTTTTAAGTATAAAAGGATATGTGTAATTTGCACATATCAGTAGGTTTGTCATCGTATTCATTGATGACATTTTGGCCTACTCAAAGTCGAAAGAGGAACATGAAGTTCATTTGAATTTTAGTGTTAGAGTCACTGAGGAAGAAGAAGCTGCATGCTAAGTTTTCTAAGTGTGAGCTTTAGTTAGAAGAAGTACATTTTCTTGGTCATGTGGTCAACCATAACGTATTCACATGGACCCAAGTAAGAGTGAGGCCGTGAGGAATTGGATGATTATTCTTAGGATTGGCAGGTTACTACCGACATTCTTCGCGAATTTTTTTTAAGATTGTTGAACCCCCTTACTTCCCTAACTGAGAGGAATCAAAAGTATGAGTGAAAGGCTTACTTGTTGTCGACACCATCATTCGAATCACAAGAGAATTTTATCTGCTCAAACCTAGCAGTTTAAAATGATCTTGAAGATTTAGCAGAAACCTTAAAACTTTGAGTTTCGTTCATCATTAATGAATCAAAACCATATGACAAAACAATATACCCTTGTTCCATCATTCTTCTTTCACGCCAACATCAAGAAGTTCTCTTCATCTAATAAGCTTCAAAACCCTTGAATTAAGTAACCAAAAACCACGCTTGCTGCTTGTAACTTCATCAAACTAGGGTTTATGAAATCCCTTGGATCGTTCTTTCACATCATGATCCAAGAAGCAACATAAATTTATTATTAACCCTAGACTAGGGTTTCATTAATCATAAGCTGCTATCAACATTTGATGTTGTGTCTTTTGCATCTGTACTAGGGTTCATCATCAATCAAATGATTAACTTACCAAAGCTAGTAGAAATATTAATGATCACCATTCCTGTTTTTATTAAATTAGGGTTTGTGAATACCCTAATTGCAATGAATTAAACCAAACACCAAAAACAGAAAACATGACCACTCTTCCTTCATAGATTCGACATCAAAACAACCTTGTAATCCTAGATATCATGAGCCACATGGCTCTGATGCCAATTGTGAAAACTAAAGAATCGTTGTAAGCTCAGATTGTTTAGATCTACATCTAGGAAAAATAACAATGAACATGAAAGAATGCATAGCTGAAATACCATAATGAACAAAGTTATTTCAACAAGGTTTTTCATTCATATTATTCACTATAACTGTAACAGGAATCATAAGATCCTTGAGGCTAAACCTAACATATGGTGTCTACATCTCTACGCCTAAAATACACACACACGTTTAGGTACACTATGGAACTCACGAATTGTACACCTAAACCTAATGACCTGTATCTCTTTATATAGTAGAGATATTAGGTTTACAAAGGATAAGAACAAATAAAGATATTAATAAATCTTTTTAACATTTAAGTTTATCTTTAGAATCCTCAAAATATTCCATATTTTAAAGAATTACTCCTTTGTCTTTTAAGTCCTTCATCTTTCATATGTTTTGTCTTATCAACTCAAATATAATTCCCAACAGGTATTATTAAAGGTGTCGCCTTGGAAAGGTGTAATGCATTTTGGAAAAAAAGAGTAAGTTAGCACCGAGATATGTAGGACCATTTGAGATCCTTGAAAGGATTGGTCTTGTAGCTTATAGGTTGAGTTTACCTGAGGAATTGAGTAGCATTCATGACAACTTTCATGTGTCAAATCTGAAGAAGTGTTTGGCGGATGCTAATTTGCATGTGCCATTGGAGGAGATCAAGGTCGACAAAACACTTTATTTTGTCGAGGAACCTTTAGAGATTATGGATCAATAAATTAAGAAGTTAAAACGTAGGAAAATAACGCTTGTGAAAGTTAGGTGGAATTTGAAACGTGGTCCTGAGTTTACGTGAGAACATGAAGACCAAATGAGGATTAAGTACCCATAATTGTTCGTGGAACGAGTTGTTGAGCCTGCTAGTTAAATCTTGGGACGATATTTCCTTAAGGAGGGGATACTTTAACATCCGTGATTTAATCAGGTTATTGAAACCTTTAGGAATGATTAAGAGTTCATTTTGTGTGATTCTTTGGATTAAGCATTTAAGGAAAATGTGTCATATTGAAGGAGAGTTAAGTGGGTGAAATATGGATGTTTGTGGTAAACTTTCTAAAAATAGAAAGTGAAATATGAAATGAAAGTTATATTTAGAAAGTAGTTTTTTAAGCAAAATGGTTTACCAAATTAGCGTAGGTTTTTATAAAAACTTAAGGTATTGAAGGTAATTAATTAACTAATAAAAAAAAAAAATAAAAAAAAAAATTTATACATACAAAATAAATATGAATTTTAGAGGAAAGAAAGAAAAAAAAATGTGTTTTAGATAAATACAAGTTTAGTTAGATTAGGATTCTATTTAATTAGTTTATTAAGAAAACCCTAGCCATATTTTGTTCCCCCTTCCCCCTTGTGCCGTCGTTTTCCCCCTCCCCAAAACCCTAAGGAGTCGAATTTTGCTAGTGATCCAAGAGCATTCAAGAGTTGTGATTTAGGTGCTAAGAATCAAGGTAAGTGTGATTAATCCTAGTTAATTAATGTATTCATGTAACCCTAATTATGATGGATCTAGGGTTTTAATTAAAATACAGAATGTTTATGATATATTATGATTGTAGTATGCTTAGGATTGAATTAGATGCGTATGCATGCTTGTGGTTTGGTTAGATTTGCGTTAAAACTGGATTTAGGGTTGAGCAGAATTTTGGGTCGTGTTCAACGACTGTTATCTTTGTGATAAAAGCGAATATTGATATGTTTCTTGAGTCTATGAATAAGCCAAAAGAGTCTACTTTCCAAAAAATCTAGCCTCAAAGTTTTTAAGGTCGGAACGTCATTCAAATAATTTGTATACTAAAAGTTATTAAAACAGTAAATACGGGTCGGAATTAGGTCATGTTTGGGAGGGTAAAACCTATACTTAAAAATGGAATTAAGCTTAGCCTTCTACAGTAGTTAAGTTCCATATGTCTATTGATAATCTCGTGAAAATTAGCCTCTTAAAGGCATGTCTAAGTATGATAGTTAGAGTGATATATTTTGGTGTGCAATCAGATCCAATTAGGACAGTTTTGGAAGTTTGATTTTTATTTTGAAGTAGTTACACATGTAAGTAATACTTGGGAATCACAAGGTAGTTAATATACTCATAAATGAACATGAGTACTTTTTGGTATAAATTATAAAGGTCATTAAGTAAGGGTTTTGAGTACGTAAAGAGACACTAAAATTCTGTAATTCTGATTTAATTATAAGTAGCTAGTGTAAAGTGTTAATGAGATGGTTAAGGTTGGGCATGGTGTCGGGGTGACCCATGATGGTTAACTAAACCCTTAGACATCCATCATATGTGTGTTACATGGACTAGAGCTTTTAGCTTGGTCGCGTGGTAACCGTGTTTATTTATTTGTATAGTTGCGTGGTGAGATTTGGAAGCTATATTTGAGCATTCAGGTGAGTTTCATAGTCCCTCTTTTTACATTGTTTTAAAATTGGGATGGAAATGATGCCTTGTGTTTAAAAAGAGTTTTTATTGCTGTGAGTATGTGGTTAATTGTGTATGACAAGTTTGACTGTTGTATGACTTTATGTACAATATGAATGGTGTATTACTTGCATGTACAATGTTTGACATGTCAAGTGTTTGTGATTTGGGATCGGATGAGTACGCCTACTCAATGATAGTGATTTGGGATCGGATGAGTACGCCTACTCAATGATAGTGTTGGTCCAGGCCTAAGTATAAGTTCCAGCTGGTAGACTTTTAGGTGCGTAAGTGGCTATTTGGGATCGGATGGGTATGCCTACCCATTGTGTGGTTTGTTGGTTTAAATATGATGATGTGGGTTGCATGATAGCATAAGTTCTTGATAGTTCATAATTGTCCTGCATTGTTTTTTTTAATAATCACAGTAATTGATTTAAAGATTGTATTGTGTGTCTTAAACCTATGACTCTCACCAACCGTTGTGTTGACGTTTTAAGCATCATTTTCAGGTGAGCATCATGAGGATGTTAAGACTCAACCGGTTTGGGACCACAAAAGGATAAGACAAAAGATCAAATAAGCTTTGAAAATAAGCAACCAAAAAAGTTGATATTAAGCTCAAAATAAGCTAGAAAAGAGCTCGAAATAAGCACTAAAATTATGAAAACTAAGAAACTATTTTGAAGAACAAACAAAAATAGGGACGTGACACTTGTGACTTGTTGTAAGTCGAACCAAAGTCACCTCGTCTAGAAGAAAAAGAAGAAAATAAGCCGAATAAGCTTAACAAGAATATAAGCTAAAAATAAAAAATAAAAAAGAAACTGTGAGCTTATATTATCAAATAAGCTATGATTTAAATGAGACCAAAGAAAGGAAATTGATAAGCAACCAAATAACCGAATAAGCCTTTGAACCGTGAGCTTATTAAGAGAAATAAGCCACGATTTGCTTATGTAAACCACAAAAATCAAACACTAGACACCCCTTGGCGAGTGATACCACATGTTGGTCATATAAAATCCTTCACAACAATAATCAAAACTCGAATAAGCTCTAATAAGCTCTAAAGGAGCCGGCTTAATAAGAAAGAAAAGTAGAGAGAGAAAGAAACTAGGAAAGTTGGATTAAGAGAGAGAATGGAGAGTTACAAATGAATGAAAATGCAACCAACACCTTCTCCATGTGTGGAGAGAGTTCTTTTATACCCAAGCCTTTCTAGTAGGCGTGTGGGCTTGTAACTTGGGTCGGGCTTGGCATAACTTGGGCTTTGAGCCCGAAACACGAACAATATTAGATTACAAACCAAGCCCGTTCAACTCGACTAGCCCATTACAATACAAGACCTTGTTTGACTTTATAAGACCGATAACATTCTTGTTTGACTTAATATAATTAAGGCTAACACTTACCCTCATGAGAAAAAGTAGACTAAGGATCATCCACTTCATAATATTATCGATGATCCAAAGTCGAGTGTTCGTACAAGAGGACAACTAGAAAATTCATGTTTATTTGCATGTTTTCTAAGTAACATTGAGCCTACTAATGTAGCCGAAGCTTTGAAATATGCTGATTAGGTCAGTGCAATGCAAGAAGAACTCGATCAATTTGCAAGATTAGAAGTTTAGAGATTAGTTCCTCAACCCAAAGGCAAGACTATCATCAATACCAAATGGATTTTCAAGAATAAGAAAGATGAAAGCAGTTTGGTTATTCGAAACAAAGCAAGGCTTGTTGCTCAAGGATATTGTCAACAAGAGGGCATTGATTATGATGAGACGTTTGCTCCAGTTGCTCGAATTGAGGCTATACGCTTATTTCTTGCATATGCTGCTCTAAGGATTTCATGGTCTTTCAAATGGATGTAAAGACAGCGTTTCTCAATAGAATTCTTAAAGAGGAAGTGTATGTTGGTCAACCTCTAGGTTTTGTCAGCAAACAGTATCCAAATCATGTGTATGCTCTCGACAAAGCTCTGTATGGTTTGAAACAAGCTCCTCGGGCATGGTACGACATTCTTTCAAAATTCTTGATTGACAGCCGTTTCCAAAAAGGTTCAATTGATCCTACTCTTTTCATTAAAAGAAGGGTAAACATATAATGCTAATTTAAATATATGTTGATGAAATTATATTTGGCTCAACGAATCTAAAATATTACACGAAATTTTTAGATTTAATGGTAAAACTTTTTGAAATGAGTATGATAGGAGAAATAAAATTATTTCTCGGGCTTCAAGTAAATCAATTTTCAAATGGGATTTTCATAAATCAATCCAAATACATTCTTGATATTTTGAAAAGATTTGGAATAGAAAATTGTGATACGATTCCCACTGCCATGGTTGAACAAGCTAAACTCAAACTTGATTTAGTTGGAAAACTAGTTGATCATACTGATTATCGTAGCATGATTGGATCGTTGATGTATCTTACTTCAAGTAGGCCAGATATAATGTTTTCAACATACATGTGTGCTAGATATCAGGCAAACCCAAATGATCATCATGTGTCAGCCGTCAAAAGGATCTTTCGATATCTCAAAGGGACTATTAATTTAGGCTTTTGGTATCCGAAAGATTCTGGATTTAATCTAACTGCCTATTTAGATGCAGACCGTGCAGGATGTCACTTAGATCTGATAATTACATCTAGCAGTGTTTAATTTTTAGGTGAAAAGTTAGTGTGTTGGTCGTTAAAGAAGCAAAATTGCGTGTCTATTTTTACAGACGAATCTGAATATGTTGCTGTTTCTGGCTATTATGCTCAAGTGTTGTAGATGCGTCTCAATTGACTGACTATGGCTTCTTCTACGACAAAGTACCGATTTACTGTGATTCACAAAGTGCGATTGCAATCTCGTACAATCTGGTACATCACCCTCGAACAAAACACATTGATGTGAGGTATCATTTTATCAAGGATCATGTTGAAAAAGGAACAATAGAGTTATATTTCGTTGGTATTGAATATCAACTTGCGGATTTATTCACGAAATCTCTGCCTGAAGCTCGATTTAAATTTTTAGTCGAGAAGTTGGGTATGATGAGTCGTGAAACATAAATTCTTTACCGCGAAATGTTTTTGTTAATAAATTTTAGAAAATACAAAAAGATTTTCTTTTATAAAATTTTATAAAATACAAAAAGATTTTTTTATAAAAATTTTTGAAAAGACAAAAAGATTTTCTTTTCATATAGAAAATTTAGAAAAAATACAAAAATATTTTCTTTTATATAAAATTTGATAAAAAATTCAAAAAGATTTTTTTTAATTTTAGAAAAGACAAAAAGATTTTCTTTTATACCAAATTTTATAGAAAATACAAAAAGATTTTTGGTTTCTATAATGGCTTTCATACATATTCAGTATGAAACCCGAACTTCATTTGATGGCTTGTGTACATCTCAGTACACAACTCGTGCTTTAAAGAAAAGAAAATGTACGTTTCAGTGCATTTATCTTTGAAAAAGAAGAGAAGTCTTCTTTAACTTGAGTCATTGATAAATATTTTCAAAATTTTATGTGGTACTTAAATGATGAAATCAAGCTGTCTAAAAAGTCAATGATGTCAAGTCTGATGAGTTACAATCGATTTGGATTTTAAAAATGAGATACTCTAAAGATAAAATCAATTTTAAAAGGTCTTCAAATCAATGTATTTTTTGTAAAAAGTGTCTAAAGAAATAAAGGACTCAGAAGTGCAAAGGGGAATTCTCTCATAAGGTTTTATCGAAGATATCGTATTTTTCAAGGGGGAGTGTCCGTATGTTTTGTAGAAAAAGTTTTCAGAAAGTTAACGAAATGGTAAATTGTTTACATTTTATCTTAACATATCCTTATTTTTGCGTTTTTAGCTTTATGTTAAAAATGTTTCTCGGCATATGTTAAGAGGGAGTGTCTTTACAATGATTGAAAACTTTCAAAGATTAATATTTTCTTCTTCATATGATGTTAGTGAGTATGATGAAAAATAAAAAGAGATATTTGTAAGGAAAAATAGAAAGAGAGATTTGAGAAATCGTATACTTGAAAAAATGAATGTATATGTCGTGTGCTTCAAAAGCAAGAACAAAAAAAAAAAACCCAAATTGGGCCCTTACCCGGATTCCTAAACAAGGCCCCAAAAAAAACAAAAAGGGGGGCCCAACTTTCTTCTTTTTTTTATTTAACCCAAAAAACCACAAGGGGCTAAAACTTGCAAATTTTTGTTAAAAAGGGGTTATTTATAACTAAAAAAAGAAAAAAGAATAAAAAGAGGGAGGGGCTAGAATTGCATTTTCCCTTTTCAATCTTTTATTTAAACAAAACCGTTTTCAAGGGCTAAACTTGCATTTCTCGAAAGTTATTTATAACATGAAAAGGAGAAAAAGAACACAAGGGTTAAATTTGCAAATTCCTCAAAGTTATAACTGTTTTAACTATCAAAAAGAGGCGCGAAACCCGTTTACTATTCACCCATCGTCCCACTTTTACTCCCATGGTAAAACAAAGGGCAAATGAAAATTAATGGGCAAGGAAGTCAATTCAAGTGATCGTTTACAAGATGGCGGGGAGAGATTAGTCGCATCAAGGCTCTAAGTATCCCTCTATCAAGCTCATGCCACGTAGCAATGGTGAAAGCACAATGGAATGTGGGTTTTTGTGCTAAAACACTCACAAAAGAAGCACAATGACATCCATAAGAGAATGACACGCTGGCAATCTTCAGGTGTCCACAGCTTGATCAAACGGCCACAATTGATGCTCAAATGATTGAAGAAATGATTGGCCAGGATTAAAAGGATTGGAGAGCAAGGCAAGAGGCTAGAAGGATCCAAGGAGGCCTATAAATAGGCCTCACTCTTCACACACACGAGAGTAGTTTTTTTATCTAGACGTAGCTTAATTTAGTTATAGCTTAAAATTTAATTCTTAGCTTAATGTTGTTTTAATCTTGTAATTTTCCTTTTAAGTATTGTAAGAAAGCTTTTTATTAATGAAATTCAGTTTTTCTAAATCTCTCTAAGTTTCTTTTTCATAAGCTCTCTCATTAAGCAAACTCAATAAGCTAATAAGCTCTTAATAAGCTCTTTCAGTCTATAAGCTGAAATAGAGCTTAATCAATTCAGATTTAATCCTTTCTAAACCTTAAAACAGTGTAACTTACATTTATCATGGATCTTATTGGAATTGAGCTTTTGGAAGGGGATCTTAACTTGGAAGAGATCCCAAGGACTTTACCCTAGCTTATCTAATAAGCTAGGGAGCTTGAAGCTGCCCTATTTGGGAACCTCTTGTTTAGCTAGAGGAGTTTGTAAGTTTCTCTTTCATTTCCTTTTATTCTAGCTTTAAATAGTGATTTCTTTGCTTTCTATATTCAGATCTGCTTATTTGCTTATTAAGCTTGCTTATTGTTGCTTATTTGTGTTTTATTTAGCTAATTAGTCTCAATAGTTTATCTGTTTTTAACTTTCTTAGTTTGAATCATAGTTTTTCATAAAATTGTCTTAAAAACCTCTAAAAAACCAAAAATATAGTAAAATAGCTTAAGTCTTAGATTATTGCTTATCTAGTTGTTAATTCATGCTTATTAAAGTTGTTTTAATCTATTAATTATCTGGTATTAAGCATTTGTTTAATAGATTTCAAATTTAGTAGCTTAATCATAACTGTCATAGTAGTAAAGGGGTGTTTGGCATAAGTGTGTTTGACCTCTAAAAGTCAACATTACTTGTGCAATTTGCTTGAGTCAGCTGAGTTTTCATTTAAGATTAGTTTTCATTTAGTTTTTATAAGTTAGAGTTCAAAATTTCAAAAGATATGGCTTATTATCTTTGTTTTTACACCAGGGCATTTTGTCTTAGACTTTTGGCTGTGGAAATTTTGATCTAAGCCCTCTAAGGCTTAGATCTTACTTGCACTTTGTTTAAACACTCTAGTAGAGTGTGTTTAAGTGCAGGATTTCCCTTAGGAAGCCTGCACTTTTGAGTTGCACTTGTGCATAGTGCACCAGTACTAACTACAAGTTAGTACTGCTGTCACTTTTGGCTTAAGATTAAGCCAAGTAATCTTAGGACTTAGCTTTTCAACTTAAGGTAGTATATAGTTTAGAGGTAGCTTAATATAGATTAGGTAATAGATTTAGATTTATTGCTTTTTAGCTAGCTTAATTTGCTGCCACAATTCACCAAAGTGCACCAGTACTAACTAAAAGTTAGTACTGCTGTCACAAGTTAGTACTGCCACCTTTGGCTTAACTTTTAGTTAAGTAAGAATAGGATTTAGGATCTTAGATTCAAGTAATATTAAGTCTAGTTACAGCTTATTATAAATTTAATCTTAGTTTACATTTTCTAGCTTATTTTCCTAGCTTATTTTAGCTGTCAAAGTCAGTAAAACTCTGAAAACACCAAAAACAGTAGGTTAATTAAGTAGATCATTATTTTGTTAATTTTAGCTTATGATCCTAGTTTTTACAGCTTAAATAGATAGAATATAAGTAGTTTAATAAGTCCTTAAAGTTTTAGAGTCCAGTGTAGCTTTTTAAGGACTTTAGCTTATTTGGATTTTTGCTTATTGCTTTGGGTTTCTGAGTTTGCTTAGTTCATGCTCAATTTTAGTTGCTTAAAAGTACTTCTAGGTTAGATTTCTTTGCATTTTTAGATTAAGCAAATCATCAGCTATCTAGATCATTTTACCTTTTTAGAATTGAGCTTAATTTGAGCATTTTATAGCTGATTTAGTAAAACATAGTCCAAACCCCTAGTTTCTGTAACAGCTTATTGAGAAGCTCTTTTAGAGCTTATCTTTGAGTTTCAGACCATAGTGCTTTTGTTAAAGTTGTTCCCCCTAGCTTATTTTATAAATTTGCTTCTTTAAGTTTTTGCTGAAAAGCACTTTTAATTTCAACTTATCTTTAAGCCTAAAATGGACTTTGTTTGAAGTCGGGTTAGGTCCTCAGGGATTAGTTTTGTAATTTTTAGTTTTTAATTGTTTCTCAGTTAGTTCTTCATCAGTTAGTATCTTTGCTCCGTTAGTCCCTCTAGTATTGGCATAATCAGTCCTTAGTTAAGTCTTTTGTTAAGTTTTAATTAGTTTTAATATTTTAATTAATAATTAGGGTTTAGTTTTAATTAGTTTAATTAGACTTTTATAAAAAGATAAAAATTAGGGCTTTTATTTTTATAAAATTTCTGCACACTTTCTTTATTTAGTGTAATTTTTATAAAATTTTTAGGACTTTATTTTTAATAGTTTTATTATTTTTATAGTTTTTAATTAGTTTAAATTTTAGAAAATTCATATCTTTTAAACTAAAAAGCCAAAAATAGTAATTTCTGTTTCTAAAATTTTCTTTTGTCATATCTTAGGTTTATAAATTTAGTTTACATTTTTAGGGATTAAAATTAGTTTACTTGTTTATTTGTCGCGTTTTATTCCCGTATTAGTTTAATTGTTTTTAATTGTCCATTTTAATTGTAGCTTTAAATAATCAAATCATATCTTTGCTACATTCAAATCAGAATCCAAGCTTAAACGAGGTTTCAATTTCACTAGTCGTTGGGGAAACGACCCGGGTGATCATACTTACCCGGTTTAATATACGTATTATATATTATATTATATATATTTTTGAGAGTGAATTTTATCAAGGGTAACTTGGTAATTTTCTTAATTTCTCTTTTAAAGTATTATATTTTATAAATATTTTATAGTATATAAAACTACTATCAAGTTTTTGGCGCCGCTGCCGGGGAACTAGTGTTTACGATTCCTACGTTTTGTGTTTGTTGATTTGGTTTGAAGATCCTTTCGACTTAGAAAGTTTCATTTTTGTTTTATAATTCAAAAATCCAAAAAATTATAAAATATAAAAAGTAAAAAATATTTTCCTTTTTTTTTAGTATAAACTGTTTCTGCATTTAAGTTGGTTAGTATTCAAAATCTTAGTGTTGTTTATAGTTGTCTTGGATCTATCCAACAAACTAAGATTTAACAAGCTAAGTAAGATCTGTTCAAAAGGGATCAACAAGTGGTATCAGATCTTGTTAAAAAACTTCTGGATTAAGAAGATCTCTAATTCTACTCAAGAATCTTGTTAGTCAAAGAAGAAGATGGAGTCCAATAGAAACTAAACCATACCATGTCTTCCACTAAAACTTCTAGTACTCAAAACTAAGGAGTATGATCTATGGAGCATAAGGATGGAACAATACCTTACTTTCACTGATCATGCCCTTTGGGAGGTAATAGTAAAGGGTAATTCGGTTTCACCAGTTGCATCAGCTAGGATGAGTGTTGTTGAAGGTCTTATTCCTCCTAAACTGTATGAACAAAGCAAACAAGAAAAATGAAATATATTTAAAAAAAAAAATAAAAAAGGCAAAAAGCACTCTTTTGCTAGCCATTCTTGATGAGCACCTCCTAAAGTTTCATGCCTGCAAGGATGCAAAGTCCTTATGGGAAGCAATCAAGAATAGGTTTGGAGAGAACAAGGAATCAAAGAAGATGCAGAAGACCATTCTCAAGCAAAATTATGAAAACTTTGCTGCATCAAGTCAAGAAGGACTGGATAAAACCTATGATAGGTTTCAAAAGGTTATCAGTCAACTTGAAATCGATGGTGAAGTTATCTCTCAGGAGGATTCAAATCTGAAGGTTGTTTTTAAGAAGTTGACCTTCAGCTTGACCAATTGCTTTAATCATGAGAAAAAATCTATTTCTGACACATTGAGCATGGATGATTTGTATAACAATCTAAAGGTATATAAATCTGATATCAAAGGCCAAACAAGTTCAAGCTTAAATTCTCAGAATGTGGCCTTTGTTTCCTCTGATAACTCCAGCAGCACTAATGAAATAGTTAATACTGCTCATAGTGTTTCTGCTGCTAGTTCTAAGGATCAAGCTTCTACTGCATAATATGTAATGATGTTATGTTCTTCTTTACTTTGGTCTAACAATTCTAATGCCCAGTTAGAGAATGAATATTTAGAATAGATTAATGCTGATGATCTTGAAGAAATGGATCTCAAATGGCAAGTGGCAATGCTTACCATGAGAGTTAAGAGGTTCATAAAGAAGACAGGAAGGAAGCTGGATTTAAATCGACTAAAGATACTGTTGGCCCTCTTGTTAGGACAACAGGTTGATTGCTACAAAACTGCCATTAGGAAGAGGTCATTTTTGCGTGATGCAGGGCACTAAGGAATCAGGGTGGAATAGAAAAGAGATGATCCAAGAAGGAATGCACCCATAAACCCAGTGGATACATCTAATCTAATGCCTTGGTTGTTCAGATGGGATAGGTGGTTCAGATTGGAGCTTTCAGGCTGGAAGATGGCATTTCAAACTTTGCTATAATAGCCTTACATCTAAGGTTCATTCAAGTTTCATCAAGTTTAGACTCTAATGTTACATACTTGTCCTAAAGATTTATTAAAATTCATATGAGTCTTCAAAAATAGTATGATCAATAGCGTGAAGCTCTTAATAAATCTAATCTAGAAAATATAATGTTATCAAATGGGATTAGTAGTCATTAGAAAGCTAGGATAGTTGTTCATGAAATAATGAAGCTATTTATGGAAGAAAAATATTGCATTTTTAAAGTATGATGTCCATCGTTGAAAGATATCTCTATTAAAGGACTTTTATATCAGTTAGTGCAGAAGCTTTAAAAGAGAAAGATGATTTAAAACTTAAAATAAGAAAAATTTTGAAGTCTCATCAAGAATCTAACTAAAACTGAGTATATCAATAATGGTGATAAAGACCAAAACTGGTCTTGGTTTATGATAGTAAAATGAATGGGAGTGAATTGAATAATATTCATATGAATGAGAGTGAAGTGGTTCATAGTGTGTTTAACAGTAGAGAAAGTGATGTAGATGATAGTCTAGTAAATGATAGATTCAATACAGGTGAAGGGTTTCATACAATTCCCCCTCCCTTCACTAGGAACTACATGCCCCCAAGACCTGACTTATCTTTTGTTGGGATAGATGAATATGTTTTAAGACTGCAGTGAGAAAGACCACCACTAGTGTGCCTGAAACTGAAACTAGTATATTTAATACTAGTAAGGATACTGTTGAAAAGCCTAAAACTATTAGGCCTAGTGCTTTTATCATTGAAGAATGGGACACTGATAATGATAATGATAGTGTATTTAGACCTAAACCTGATCAGACAAAACCAAAGTTTACTAAAATCAATTTTGTCAAATCTGGTGAGAATGTGAAATCTGTTAATAAGGAAAACACACATAGGCAAGTAGAGTACCCTAGGAAAAGTCAAATTCCATCAGGGATAAATAGAAGATATTTAGATTGGGAAAAAATTTTATGGGGGGGGGGGACTCAGAAACTAGGAAATGGTTTTGAGTTTATAAAGAAAGCTTGTTTTGTATGTAGGAGTTTCAACCATTTAATCAAAGACTGTGATTTCCATGACAATAAAATGGTAGAAAAACCAATGTTGAATAATAAGGGAAGGGTTTTGGTTTTACAGCGGATATTAGACAGTATGGAACAATGTTCAGAGGGTGAACCACCAAAATAAATTGACTCACCCACATCCTAAAAGGAATTTTATTCCAACAGCAGTTGCAACAAAGTCAGGACAAGTACCAGTTAATGCTGCTAAGTAAAGCTCTCCTAGAGCAACATCATCAATTAGTATTGTCAGACCTGTTAATATTGCTGCCCCTAAACCAAAAGTGAATGATGCATTACCCACAACATATTCTTATTTTAAAGCACATTCACCAGTAAGAAGGACCTTTAACTAAAAATCAGCATCTAAAACCAATAATTTTAATGAAAAAGGTAATGACATGCATAGGGTTAAACATTGGTAACTACTGTTGGGCCAAAGCAGTAGTTTGTGTATGCTTAGGGAAATGGAAAAATGTAGTTAAGTCCCCAGCATGTGCTGGATTGGGAGACCAACAGGAAATGTTATTGCACTTACTCCAAAGATAGTGGATCATACATGCATTAAAAGATTTGACTATGTTGAGCAACAAGGCAGACTAAGTCAGTAATGGCTTGGAGTCCCCAAAGAGAAACTAATTCTCTTATTTGGGGGTTAATGGGAATCCATTTATATACTTTATCAGGAATAAGGGATTTTTTGATAGTGGTTGCTCTAGGCATTATGACTGGAAACAAGTCCTTCCTTACAGACTATAAGGAAAATTGATGGTGGATTTATTGCCATTTGGAGGTAGTCTAAGGAGGTAAATTTACTAGAAAAGGTAAATTTAGACTGGTAAAAATTAGATATTTGACATGTATACTTTGTATGGCAACTTAAGTTTTACCCTTTTCTTTGTCTCACAAATGTGTGACAAGGAAATAATCAGTGTTATTTTCACCTGAGACTGAATGTCTTGTTATATCTCATACTTTAAGCTACTTATTGAAGTAAGTACATTGCTTAAGTTTCCTAGACATGACAACGTCGTACTGTTTTGATCTAAAGACATTTGTTCCTTCAGGGTGGTTTGACTTGTTATTTGCATAGGCTAATTAGATGTGTCTAATTTTGGCATGAGGGCTTGGGTCATATAATACTTTAATAACTATGATAAAACTGTGAGGGGAAAACCTTGTAAGAGGTTTGCCTTCATAGCTTTTTTGAAAATGACCATACTTGTGTTGCTTGTGAGAAGGGAAAGCAACACAAAGCCTCTTGTAAGACCAAGCTTGTGAACTCTATCAGCCAACCCTTACAAATGTTGCATATGAACTTATCTGAGCCAACATCTGTAAGGAGTCTCAATCACAAGACATATTGCCTTGTTGTCACTGATGACTTTAGTAGATTTAGTTGGGTTTTCTTTTTGGCCACTAAGAATGAGACTAGTGGGATCCTTAAAACATTTATAACTGGAATGAAAAACCAAATAAATCATAAGGTTAAAATCATCAGATGTGATAATGGAACTGAGTTTAAAAATAATGACATGAATCAGTTCTGTGGGATGAAAGGGATTAAGAGGGAGTTTAATGTTGCCAGAACTCCACAACAAAATGGAGTTGCTAAAAGAAAGAATAGGACACTAATAGAGGCAGCTAGGACTATGCTAGCAGATTCATTATTACCTACTACATTTTGGGCTGAAGCAGTTAGTACTGCTTGTTATGTTCAGAATAGGGTTTTAGTAACCAAGCTTCACAACAAGACACCTTATGAACTATTACATGGTAGACCACCTAGTATAAGTTTTATGAGACCTTTTGGGTGTCCTGTGACTATTCTTAATACCTTAGATCCTTAGGCAAATTTGATAAGAAAGTTGATGAGGGGTTCTTTGTTGGATACTCTATAAATAGCAAGGCTTTTAGGGTATTTAACACTAGAACTAGGAAAGTAGAGGAGAACCGACACATAAAATTTCTTGAAAATAAACCTAATGTTACAGGGAGTGGACCAGATTGGCTCTTTGATATTGATTTACTAACAAACTCTATGAATTATGAGCCAGTTACTACAGGGAATCAAACTAATAAGAATGCAGGTATCAAGGATGATACTCAACAATATATTCTGCTACCATTACTTTATGACAGTCCATAGAGCTCAGAGGATGCAGTTGCTGATGATGCTGGTAAAAAGACTAATAAAGAACTAGCAAATGAGGGTGAAGGAAATGGTCAAGAGAAAGAAGGAGGAGCTTCAAATAAAGAAGATGACCAGAATGTGAAAGATTTTAGAGCTGAATTGGATGATTTGCTTGTTCAACAGAAGAAAGGTCATGCTAACAGCACTAACAGAGATAGTACTGTTAGTCCATCTATTAGTACTATTGGGGAAAATTTTACTAATGCTGATGAACTTCTTACTGATCCTCTCATGCCTGATTTGGAGGATATTGGTATCTTTAGTGGTACATATGATGATGAAGATGTGGGTGCAGAGGCTAACCTTAACAACTTGGAAACCACCATGAATGTCAGTCTTATTCCCACAACCAGAATTCACAAGGATCATCCTAAAGATCAGATCATTGGAGACATAAATTCATCTACTCAAACAAGGAGGATGACCAAGATTTTTAAAGAACATGCTATGGTCAGTTATATCAAAAAGCAGAGGATAACAAATTATAAAGATTATCAAAACTGCTTATTTGCCTGTTTTCTCTCACAAATAGAACCCAAGAAGGTGATTCAAGCTTTGACAGATTTACCTCCGCATCTCGAGTATGCTTTTAGAGAAATAAAAAAGCGTCCACAGTCCATATTTTTCATAAGATTTAGCCATGATGAAAAGACCTCACCATTAAACGTTTTTGAAAAACCGAAAACAAGCAATTGCTTGGAAACTTTCTGATATCCGAGGCATAGATCCAGAATTTTGCTCACACAAAATCCTTTTAGAAGATGATTACCAACCTTCAGTCCAACATCAAAGGAGGGTTAACCCTAAAATCCACGACGTCATCAAGAAAGAAGTAGAAAAACTTCTTGACGCGGGATTGATTTATCCAATCTCGGATAGTCCATGGGTTAGTCCAGTCCATTGTGTTCCTAAAAAAGGTGGTATGACCGTTGTCACGAATGAAGAAAATGAGCTGGTGCCTACAAGATTAGTCACGGGATGGAGAGTTTGCATCGATTATCGAAAGTTAAACGAAGCAACTTGTAAAGACCATTTTCCGTTACCATTCATGGACCAAATGTTAGAACGATTAGCCGGCAACGAGTTTTATTGTTTCTTAGATGGTTTTTCAGGGTATTTTCAAATCCTAATTGATCCTAAAGATCAAGAGAAAACTACTTTTACGTGCCCATACATTACACAGAACTTTTCCGCGTAACCGTCGAAATGCCATTTTCGGTTTGTGCATGCACACCGGAACTTTCCAACGTTGTATATGGCCATTTTTCCAACATATGAAAAAAAACGATGGAGGTTTTTATGGATGATTATCAGTATTTGGATATTCCTTTTCTCGTGGTCTTGCCAATTTAGATAAAATGCTCAAAAGGTGTGAAGACACCAAATTAGCACTAAATTGGGAAAAGAGCCATTTCATGGTTAAAGAAGGCATTGTTTTAGGACATAAGATCTCTAGAAAAGGAATTGAAGTCGATAAGGCCAAAATTGATGTAATTTCTAAGCTTCCTCATCCAACGACCGTCAAAGGAATTCGAAGTTTTCTCGGGCATGCTGGATTCTATCGAAGATTTATCAAAGACTTTTCCAAAATCTCTCGACCCATGACCCATCTCTAGAGGAAGAACACTCCTTTCAGTTATCAGAAGATTGCATTCTATCCTTTCAAACAATGAAAAAAAAAATTAAACCGAAGCTCCAATTCTCATTGCTCCAAATTGGGACCAACCTTTTGAAATCATGTGCGATGCAAGTGATTATGCAATCGGTGCGGTTCTAGGGCAAAGGATTGAGAAGCATTTTCGACCAATTCATTACGCTAGCAAGACGATGACTGAAGCAGAAACGAATTACACAACAACCGAGAAGGAGATGCTTGCAGTTGTTTATGCTTTCGAGAAGTTTCGATCATATCTAATCATGAACAAGAGTGTTGTTTACACGGACCACTCCGCTTTGAAATACCTTTTCAACAAGAAAGACGCCAAAGCAAGATTGCTTCGATGGGTCTTACTTCTTCAAGAATTTGATTTTAAGGTTATCGATACTAAGGGAGCTGAAAACTATGCAGCTGATCACCTCTCTCGTCTTGAAAATCCTTACGAAAATACTTTTGATCCAAAAGAGATTACTGAGACTTTTCCTTTAGAGACTTTAAGTGTGTTAACTTCCAAAGACCAAAGTACCCCGTGGTTCGCCGATTTTGCTAACTACCACGCGGGGAAATTCATTAAAAAAGGAATGTCGACTCAAGAGAAAAACAAGTTCTTTAAAGATGTAAAACATTATTTTTGGGATGACCCTTTTCTTTTCAAGACTTGTGCGGATCAAATAATCCGAAGGTGTGTAGATGGCAAAGAAGCTTTCGAAATTCTCGAAGCTTGTCATAGTGGACCCACCGGGGGACACTACGGAGCCAACTTTACCGCCAAGAAGATTTTTGATGCCGGTTTCTTTTGGCCTACCATTTATAAGGATGCCTACGAATTTGTCAAAACTTGTGATGCTTGTCAAAGACAAGGCAAAATCTCTCAACGTGATGAGATGCCTCAAAATGCAATACAAGTTTGTGAGATTTTCGATTTATGGGGTATTGATTTTATGGGACCTTTTCCGTCATCTAGGGGTAACAAATATATTCTAGTAGCAGTCGATTATCTTTCCAAGTGGGTTGAAGCGAAAGCGCTCCCTACCAACGATGCTAGGGTAGTTGTTAAGTTCTTAAAATCCCTTTTCTCCCGATTCGGTGCTCCGAGAGCAATCATAAGCGATCGTGGGACCCATTTTTGTAACGACAAGATTTTGATAAAAGTTATGTCTAAAAATGGTGTCACCATATTCGTCTTTCGACTCCTTAACCATCCTCAAACAGTGTTCAAGTTTGTAGTCACGAATCGAGGTCTCAAAAGAATTTTAGAGAGAGCCGGTCAGAGCAAAACCGTGCATTTTATGGTCAACATTTTAGATGATGATATGGGCTTTTAGAACCGCTTACAAGACTCCAATTGGATGTACTCCGTACAAGTTAGTCTATGGAAAAGCGTGTCACTTACCAGTTGAGCTAGAACACAAAGCATATTGGGCTCTCAAGCATGCCAACTTCGATTTAAAGACCGCAGGCGATCATCGAAAGCTTCAGCTCAATGAACTTAGCGAGCTTCATGATCAAGCTTACGAGAATTCGTTAATCTACAAGGAGAAGACAAAGAAGCTACACGATTCCAAGATAAAGAATCGAATCTTCAATGTTGGTGATCAAGTCTTGCTTTTCAACTCCCGATTAAAGATTTTCTCCGGAAAGCAATCAAGTCCCCGATGGTCCGGCACCTTTACACAATCACTAAAGTTTACCCGTAATGGCCACTGCCAAGTTGTCTCATGTCGATGGTTCCTAATTTCAAAGTCAACTGCCACCGTCTAAAGCACTACATGAGGGATAACACCACCATTGGTTATCCCCCCGGACAAAAAAAAAAACCACCCTACCCCCCCCCCCACCCCTAAAACCCCCCCCCCTTTTTTTATTTTCCCTAAGTACAACTAAATTCAGGGATCGATCGAGCTG
This sequence comes from Tanacetum coccineum, assembly GCA_026074375.1. Taxonomy (NCBI): domain Eukaryota; kingdom Viridiplantae; phylum Streptophyta; class Magnoliopsida; order Asterales; family Asteraceae; genus Tanacetum; species Tanacetum coccineum. The sequence continues at coordinate 115,607 of BQNB010000394.1, read as the reverse complement.
GCGACTCGTAACCAAAAACAAGCCGCTCATGTGAGTTCCAACCCATGCTTATCCTGTCTATTATCTTTCTATGGTTTTCTTATGTGTTGTGTTGAGGAGCAGGCTGTACTCTTTCGATTATTTCGTATGTTTGTTGTTTGTTTGAGATTTTTGTAGATCGACCCTACAAATTCATGAAGCCTCTCGTCCGGATGTTGTTTCCCGTTCTACTCGAGTTTTCAATCATTTGTTGAAATTAGTTTGGGGAGATCTGTATCCTTCATCATTATCGATTAACTTTATCTTTGCATACTTCATAAACGGCTTTAGATTTTACGTAGATGACCCGACTTTAAACAAAGTGAGGACAATGTTTTTTTTTCAGTTTGGGGAAGGGAATCTATCGATTGAAATGTTGCTTGCTTATGTTTTGTTCTCACCGTTACACTGTTTACCAACAAAAATAGCAAAAATTTTTAAATTTTTTAGTATAATAAAAAAAAAAAGTGTTAAGACAAAAAGTAGGATTTTTCCGTTGGTGAGAATAAAAGTAAATTTTGACCGATTGTACGTGTTAGATTCTACTTTCTTTCCTTACAATTAATGATGATAGTTTGTGCTAGTCACAGGTAACTTTAACACATGCTAGAATTTTGAATCGTTAGTAAATGAAAACTTGGCTAATCTCAATAGATTTTAATATCGAGTTGGATATATATAGGCTAAGTATTTGCAAACTTCTTTTGTGAAGAATACAGAGAAGATATTGTTGTCTTACGAATTAGATCTAAACAAAAGTTTAATTTGGAAAACTTAAGCTTATAAGAATAACTTATGATTTTTCTCCCCGGGGAGCTCTTAAAATGAATAAGTATACGGTTCTCTTTAATTTTTTTGCAAATTAGAGTTTACTCTTAAAAGTCTAATCAAAAATATTCAGAGAAAAAGCTTATCGAAGATGAGTCAAACCATCATTTAAATAAGAATTTTAGATTCCAGTTTATACATTGGTTTCCCTATATACAAAATTTTTTTATATAAAAAAAAAAATCTATAAAATGTAATTAAGTGATTAAAATAGGAGTCAAGTTATAAATCCATAAGTGTTAATAATTAATAACATAACTCCATCGCAATAATGTACATGGCATTGTCGTTCGCTCCCGTATGTGACACAAAGAAAGGTGGAGGATGTATATTTTATAGGGTGAATATCATAATAAGTACGAAGCCCCGATTGTCGTCGAACGAAAGTGATACCAATTCCCTAGCCGAATAATGAATAGTAAATAATGTTGCAAAGTTAAAAATAAATAGTAAAAGTTTCCTTTCTTCTAAAACCAAGGTATTCTTTTTTTAGTCTAAGGTTTGCAAAAGTTTACAAAGCTTTTCATCGCAAGTTTCTTGCTTTCGGTTAGTATTCTCCGGATGGGGTGTCAAAAGCCTTAGCACTTACCCGATGACGGTGGGATGCTAGAGAAGAAAGTCATTCCATGTGGGGGACAAGTGAACCAACATGTCTTAGCTAATAGTTTTGTTTGCTTTGAGTTGTGATTCTTCTAGTGATTAACATATTACCCAAAGGCCCATGGTGTAAAGCTTGGTCGGATTTCACTATCTATTATTTGGATTTAATTTTTAAATAATTTGAACACACACACATAAACCAAAATAGCTCGCCACATCTCTGCCCTCTGGGCGTCAACATGTCTTGCCCATGACTCCAAAGCCAACACTGGTCTCCATATAGTACCAAAATGCACTTTTGCTCCTGCTCCAGGCTCCTAAGCCTGTAGCGCTAAGAAAAGATCTCATCCCTAACCTCCCTTGACCTGGTATACAACTCTCTAAGATCCCTGTCATAACCCTCAAACAATGTAGGTGGTAGTGCGTCTAAACGCTATGTATGATCATGGAGTATGCTCCCGTGAAGCTCAAGTTGCGCTCCTACCTCTAGGAACTCACCTTTATCTACTGCTATATCGGCTACTGGGGCAATCACTGGCGAAGCTACTGGGGTAGGAACTGTTAGGGATGATGGTGAAACTGGTAAAGAACTAGATGACCACTCGGGTGATGGTGGTATCTGAACAGGTATACGAACTGGTGGTTGATAAGTGTAAAATACACATATCCATTTATACCTAAAATAACCCAAATAAATCCAAAACAGACCAAAAATGGCAAAAATATGCTTGTATTTGTGTTTTGTGTATGCAGGTACGGATAAGTCAAAAATCACAAGAAAACAGTCAAAGGCGAGCAAGCACGGACACGAGAATCAGAAGAGTACAAAGCCGAAGCCAAGAATGTCAAGCCAAATCCTTAACCCATTCCCTTTTATGAAACACCAAGGGCCAATCTTGCAAATCCCGAAAGTTATTTATAACTTGAAAAAGGGAAAAGAAAGAGAGGGACTGAAAGTGTAAAAATGCCAAACCTATAACAGTTTTAACTGTCGAAAATTGGGCGCCAATGCTTTTTACTGTTCATCGTCTTCCACATTTAACCAAGCAGGTAAATCAAGGGGGTTTTCCAAATTAAAGGGTGCTTAGGTCAATTCAAGAGCTCTCTAACACAAATGAAGGGATAAATCAGTCTTTATCAAGGGATTACTTAACCTCTCCCAATCAAAGGCCACGTCAACAATGGTGAAAGCACAAATTTATGTGGGTTTTTGTGCTAAAACACTCACAAAAGAAGCACAAACGTCACATCAAAGAATGACACGCTGGCAATCCTCAGGTGTCCACTATTTGATCAAACGGCCACGATTGAAGCTCAAATGATTTGGAAATGAATGGCAGAGATTGAAGGTTTGGAGAGCAAGGCAAGGCAACCTAGAAGCTTCTTTCAGAGCATATAAATAGGCCTCATTCTCACACACACCAAGGGAGAGCGTTAATCTAGTTTTTAGTAATTTTTAGTGTAGCTTAAATTCGTGTTTTCCTTAAATGTAATTTTCCTTTTTCAAGTAATGTAATCAGCTTCTTTAATTAATGAAATTCAGTCTTTAATGTTTTAAATCTCATTTTTTAAGCTCTCATTTAAAGTCATAAGCTCTCTTAATAAGCCAAATTGTCTCAATAAGCTAATAAGTTCATATTAAGCTCTTTCAGTCTATAAGCTGAAATAGAGCTGTTTGAATTCAGTATTAATCTTATCTAAACCTTAAATCAGTTAAATCTATTATGGATCTTATTGTATTTGAGCTTTTGGAAGGGGATCTTAACTTGGAAGAAGATCCAATGTCTTATACCCTAGCATATTAAAAAGCTAGGGAGCTAGTATCTCTCTGCCTTTTTGGTTCCTTTAGTTTAGCTAAAGGATCAAGTAATTTCTCTTTTTCATTCTCTCTAATTTTAGTTTTAATTTTGCTTAGTTAGTAGCTTATTTATATGTTTATAATATTGCTTATTTGCTTAGTTCTCTTTTGCTTATTAGTGTTTAAAAATCTCTTCTAGTGCTTATTTAGTTATTATGTTCTAGTCTGTTTTTTGCTTAAATGTTATAGAATCATTAGTTACTAATTTCTGTCAAAAAACTCATAAAATCCAAAAATATTAGTTTAATAGTTAAGATCTCTTTTAGAATTTTACTTATCATTTGTTTAAAATTCATGATTGCTAAGCTTGTTTTAATCTAGTTTTTATCTGGTATTTAGTACTTGTTCATTAGATTTCTCTTAAAAAGCTTTTCTCAACTCTGTCATAATGACAAAGGAGTGTTTGGTTTAGTACACTCTTGATTTACACTAGCAGTACTAACATAAGTTAGTACTGCTGAACCTTTACACTACCAGTACTAACCATAAGTTAGTACTGTTAGCTTTTATTTTCAAGTAGGATTAAGTTTAGCTTTAGCTTATTTTGAAATTAGTTTTAGCATTTATTATCTAGCTTATTTCATAGCTTATTTTGTTCTTAAAAGTCAAATTGCAAAGCAGGTACTTTCCACTTGAAAGTACTGTGAACATTACACTAGCAGTACTAACCTCAGTTAGTACTGCCGTGTTCTTAGCTTAATTTAGAACAGTAATTTTAGGATTTAGCTTATCAAATTCAGTAGGACTTGAGTTTTAATATAGCTTAATAGATTTTAAGTCTTAATTTGCAATTTCTAGCTTATTTTCCTAGTTAAATTTAGCTGTCAAAAGTCATAAAAAACCTGAAAACTCCAAAAACAGTACTTAGAATCTTTAGGATTTAAATTTGTTAATTCAGCTTTTAAATCTAGATTTTATAGCTTATTTAGATAGATAATAAGTAGTTTAATAAGTCCTTAAAGTTTTAGAGTCTAGTTTAGCTTATTAAGGTTTTTAGCTTATTTGGATTTTGTGTTACTTTGCTTATTTCCTGAGTTTGCTTAGTTCATGATCAATTTCAGTAGCATAAAAGTAGTTTAAGCCTTAATTTCTTTGCATTTATAGATTAAGCATATCATCAGCCCATTAGAACTTCTTTCCTTTTTCATTTTGAGCCAGTTTAGAGTTTTTTATAGCTTATTTTCTAAAACCAAGGGTTAAGCCCTACTTTCTGAGGTCAGCTGATTAATAAGCTCTTATTGAGCTTATTAGTGGTTTTTAGATATAAGTCTTTTCATTAAAGTTTCTCTCTTTAAGCTGTTCTACAACTTTGCTCTTTTAAGTTTTTTATAATAAGCACTTTTCAAATCTCCCCTTAATTCGGTCCTTAGCTTGTTATCGGGGTAGATTCTCAGGGTAGATAGTGTAACTTTTGAATTTAGTTGTTTACTAAGTAGTTCCTCCGTCAGTCCTTTTCCTTTTGCACCATTAGTCCTTAGTTAAGAATTTAATTAAGATTATTAGTTTTAATTAGTAATTAGGTTTAATTTTTAATTAGTTTAATTAAACTTTTATAAAAAGAAAAAAAAATTAGGGCTTTTATTTTTAGAAAATTCCTGCACTTTTTCTTTATTTAGTAAAAATTTAGTTTACATTTTTAGGGTAAAATTTTAGTCCATTTACTTATTAGTTGCGTTTTAATATTTGTTTAATTGTTCGTTTTAAATTTATTTTCATATCTTTTCAAATCAAACATCTTTGCTTCATTCAAATCAGGATCCGAACTTAAAACGTGGTTTCAATTTCACTAGTCGTTGGGGAAACGACCCGGGTGATCATACTTGCCCGGTTAAACATACGTATATTATATATATTATATATTATTTTTGTAAGTCTTAACTTTTTACTTTGATTAAAGGTGAATAGTTGGAAGTTACCTAAGTAGTATTCTTATTATATATTTTATAGGTACGTAAAACTACGAATCAATAATCAAGAACACTAATTTGTTTGTTCAATTTTATTCTTGTAATTACAAATTCATATAGGATGGCTCGTGATACCACTGTTGGGATTTTAGATCTAATTAACAATTAAACATATCACGAGTACGCAGCGGAAAGATCAAACACGTATAGAACTTATAATTAACAAGGGATTAAAGATATGTACCTTTTAGCAAGAAACATTAGATTGCTTTTAGCAATAAACGTTACACCGTCTTCAATATACGCGTGTGTATAATACTACGCGAAACCACCAAGGATCAAAAGAATAATCCCTCTAAGTCAACACACACAATACGTTCTTAGCAAACAACGTGTATGCTAGTACTATTAGTGTTTAAACTAAACGATCACTTCGTCTTTGAATCAATCAACACACGAAACACGCTCTTGAGATTAAATCGCAAAACAAAAACCCTAAAGGGTTGTTTGTTTGATCACACGACAAGAAAAGACAAAAACTGAAACCCTTTGAGGGTTGTAGGTTCGGTCGAACAACAAAGGAGACAAGGGAGAGATTTAGGGATTTAAGGGATTGAATTTATGAGCTCTCAAGGACCCCAAGACCTCCTTACAACTTGTAGAGCAAGCAAGCAATCCCACCTCCATAAGGAGTGGGTATTCGATCGGCCCAAGGAAAGAAAAGGAATAAAACAAACTTTCCTTTTTCCCGGTTTTGCATATTAGTCCTTTAACTATTAATGACTAATATTTATTCATGTTAAACTTTTAACTATCGTTTGTTTAAACACTATTAATATATTACATTAATATATTAAATACGTTGTTCTACATATTAACGTGTGCGTCTCCTCAGGCTCAAATAATTCCCGGACATATATAATTTATATTTGTTCATATTCCAACACTAAACACATAAACCATCTAATCTAGCTTGGTAATACAATGTGGTGTAGTGATGATACAAGATATAGTAATGATCCAAGACACAAATGTCTAGTGGATACGAATGTATAATCTACATGAACTTTCATTGATAGGAAGCCTTCAATGGATGAAGATCACAAGTTCTCTAAACTTCTTGTGATAGATCTTCATATATGTATGCTTGTAGTGGGTGAGGATGCAAGATCTCTAAGCTTGCTTTTGAGGATCATTTTGGGTGTATGCTTACAACAAAATGAAAGTTATAAGCATTATGATCATGTGTTAATGAGGGGGTTTATAGATGCATTCCTACTGATCTAAATGTATGTAAAATGGTGGAGAAATGTGTTTCTAGTGGTCAAAAATGATTTGGCAAGACACTTAAATTTATAGGCCAAGAGGACCAAATAGGCTCCTGCCAGTGATCCCTTTGAAAGGGATCCGCCCTTTGTAACAAAGGAATCCGCCCCTTGTACAAAGGGATCCGCAAGCCAAAAGGAAAGATTCTTTGACAAGACATTTTATATCTACATTCTTGATGTGAGAATGAAAGAAGGTCAGTCCTTGTGATGTCATAAATAATGTAAAATTCACAAGGCATTTTTCTTTTAAGAAATGTAATTAAAATAGAAAGAAAAAGGAAAGTGACTTGTTTAAGAATATGCAAAGCGAAAGTACATTTGGTTAACTTGCAAATATAAATTGTGTAAGTAATCCTTACTTGGTTACTTACAAAAATGTGTAAGTAACTTTGTTGGTATACTTGCAAAAATAAATTGTGCAAGTTAACGTTGTATACTTGGTAAAAATGTGAGTATACTTTCTAGTATACTATATGAATGCAAAATGTGTGACTTGACTCTAAAATGTATTTTGACCATTCTCAAGGGTTTGTTAAGTGGTTTGATCATAATGCAACATAACAAACATATTCCTACATGTGTTGTAGCATACGAGGACTCGAGACGTCGAGAGGTGTTGATGTATGTATATTGAGACAAAATATGATTATGAGTACCTTGTACATTTTACGTTATGTATTACAAGTTACATGTTTATCATCAACAAAACAAATGAGACTGTATAGATTAAATATCGTAATATTTGCACCAACAAAATGAGTATAATCTTACTTATTACTTAACTAATTGCTAAATGGATTTACTCCCTTTTGAACAAACAAGTTAAGCTCACTTGAGTAATTAGCTAAAGCACTTTTCTTTTGTAGATTAATGATTTACTAAATATGAAAAGTATTTAGCTTAGTTGAATCGATGTAATTAGTTATAAGTTAATTGTGAAATTAAAAAGGATTATAACATTTGAATCTTTTGAATTAGAAAATGAAATTTTGAATTGCAAACTAAAAACCACTTTGCATTACTTGAACCACCTTTCCTTCATTAGAAAGCCTTTTTGCAAAGCTTGGATCACCTTTCCTTCTTTAGAAGAGGTGGTCTTGTGGACAATACAATGTTTCCTTCTTTTTCTCGAACCAAAGCCCTTTTACCTCCCTAATGGTTTTTAGAAGAGGTGGTCTTGTGGACAATACAATGTTTCCTTCTTTTTCTTGAACCACAACCCTTTTACCTCCCTAATACCATTGGCCAATGAGTTGGTCTTACCTAACTCTTCTTGGGGTTTCTAAATAATCTTGAGAAGCAACAAAGAGAAGTTCGTATGGAGTTTAGCTTGAGGCAACGACTAGGGATAAGGAAGAGACAAAAACAGGTCCAACGTGCAGGACATGTGCGCCAACTCGCCAGGTCAGCGCGCCATAGCCTGTTCTTGTGCTCTTGCCTATAAATAACACCCTCTTGCATTGTTGAACTTCACCTCATGCCAAACATTTCTCCTCTCTTATTTCTATCTAATATCTCTTTAAGTCTTTCATACCCTCTTGTGTCTAAACATATTTCCATCATCAATTGAATGCAAACTTTTTACCAAGAGAATAACACATAAGAACTCAATCCACTCTTGTGTGTTGTCTAAAGTCTTCTTCTTCATCTATCTTCTAGCATAGTATTCTTGTAGTCTTGTAACAAATACTTAAACTCTCATATTCATTTGTAACTAAGTGTCAAGTTTTACTTTAGGTACGGAGAAGCAAGTGTGTTAAGTCTTACTCTAGGTGCGAAGAAGCCAGGGTGTAAAGTCTTATATCAGGTGCATTTAACCTTGGGGTTTTGGTACTTCTTTGGTAGAAGTGTTTGTAATAGGGGTGTTCACGGGGAGGTTCGGTTCAGTTAGTTGGAATACTTTTACTATCCATTGCGGGGCGGGTAATGAATTTTACTACCCGAAACCGAATCGTACCAGGCGGATAACCAGACTCGCGGGTACCCGAAGTGAGCGGTTACCCACGGTTCGGGTCACGGTTAACCATTTTAGACATTTAATCATATAAACAATAACATGGTCTAGAACGTAAAATTTCATTTTACTAAACTAAAATGACATTGAATAAGTAAAAGTCATATAAAAGTTATTTCGTTACAATAATTGCATTCAAATATTCATACATAACATATTAACAAATTATATTTATTCGACTTTATAGATTACAATCACATTATTCAATTCTCACACACATATATTTTTAGAAATACTTACATTGGAAGAAAAAGTCGTTATACAATAAAAATAGTGCAATAATATGATTAATACTTGTAAAATTATTTAAATATTTAGTTTTAAAACTTCATGTATATCATGCACGGTTACGTTCGGTTAACCGTGGAGATCTAAAAATAAAAACCGAAACTGAACCGTGATAAGCGAATTTTTTTCGATTTCGGGTTTTTTCGGTTTTGGATTGAACGGTTCAGCTCGGTTCGTCGGTTTCTCGGTTTTTTGAACACCCCTAGTTTGTAATAGTGTGGAGAGTTCGCGAGGTCTCTTTGTGTGGTTCCAATTGTGGACTCCGTTCGGCACTCATTTTTTTCAATTTTATAAAAAATGTTAAAGTTTGATATATGTTTTTTGAAACAAAAATGTTATTTCCTCCTACAAAAACATTCTACAAATCTTCCTACACACATAATCCTAACAAATGGCGGAACTGACGGTTTAGATTTAGAGAGAGAATAAGTGGAAAAAATATATATTATATTATTGTGTGTGTGTAGAAGGATGTGTAGGAGGATTTTGTAGAAGGATTTAGCAATGCTCTTTTTGAAAAAATAACTAAAATTCACAACACACCTTTAAACTATCCTTATTAAGGAAAACTACCTTTAAAGAGTTACATTTTTACAAAAATTTTAATATAATATATTTTTTTATTTATCACATATTTTATACTAAACATTTAGCCACTTTCGTTATATAAATAATGTACAATAAAAAAGGTCTTTAAATTTCGAATAAACTGTTTATAATGAGAGTATGCAATGATTTTTCAAAATGGATTACAAATGTTTTTGTTTGATGATAGAGGTATTGATAAGAAATATGAAACTTATTGTACAATATAGTTATAAAAAACACATGAAATCAAATTACAGACATATGCAATATTTTTAGTTAAAAGAATAAAATAAAATTAAACGGTTTAATTGATCAAATAATACATTGTCGCAACACACGGGTATTTAATCCTCGTTTATTCCGTTTCATGAATCTATATTTACACCACCAAACATGCCCTTTGATGATCTACAAAATTGTATGTGCATTATGCGAAATGGCCCCCTTGAAAGGGATACACAAGAGGTGACACATACCCAAGATACTCGTTAGATGTACGTGCCGAAGATGCACAAAAGGCAATACGACACAAGTGTTTCCACAAATGGCCATGACAAGGAGTTCCTATCAAGTTGATAAGCAAACATGTTTAGTAAGCTGAATCAATCAAGCTTACTTACATGGCAATCAGATGACTAACCAAAACGACTCTCGTACAGCCTCTTCTATGTCCACTGAACTTGAAGAAAGAAAGACAAGAACCAAACTTTTTCCTAGAACTTTATATCCCCAACAATGTATTTTCCCTTTAGTCCGCATTATACATAAACATGTCGCTTGTCATTTAATGCACGTCAACAACATATATCATACGTGACATATACATCAATTGCGTTTTTTAATGATATTCAAAAACCATATGTATTAGATGAAATTTTTCGTCCTGTAAATTAAGCATTTCAAAATTTTTCATAAACATACATATAGAATACTTTCAATTTTTGGCTTTGTGTTGTACAATAAGCATGTGTGCGTTTTTGCTGTTAGGAGTAGTTAATTAGTGGCAGATCACCAACTCACCTCATAATCACACCAAAATATAATAATTCAGACACTTAAGAACAGTATGGTATAAGTTTCAATAAAATAGTGTTACATCTTGAACATGAATATAATAAAAATCAAAACCTTGCAAGTAAAAAAATAGTCATGTGTTACACCATCATATGGCCCTCACTTCTTACACATCATGCAAACAAAACCAATTTTTTTAAATAATAACCATGAATATGAACAACACAAATATCCATCTTATGTGTTCACAAATCTGCAATTCTTCCTAACTTCTCCATCAACATAAGTCTCGGGATTCGTTATGTTTCCGAGCTTCACCATAGACTCAGAAAACTGTTCAAAGAATGCTAGCTGATTTTCTGCGTATTTCTTGACAAGCTTACTTGTTTGGACTCCAAGCATGCTGGAATAAAGTTCTTGATCAGAAGCAAGAAGACCTTCACCTCTAAGAAGTATGTGGTAGTATGAGTTGTCAAAAAGATTAGGTGAGATATAGTCCATTGCTGATTCGTTGTTGTCTCCTCCTCCTGCAGCTGGGCATGTTGACTTTAAAGTTTTGAGATTTGAGTCTGCGATTGAGCTCATAGTTGCGGTTCTTTGATAGTCTCCATAGATTCTTGCTCGATAGTTGGTACAACGAGCCATGCCAATCGTGTGAGCTCCTATAAGTTGGTTGAGCATTAAAAGTTAAATGAAACTAGAGCTTTATACAGTGCATTTAGTGTACAATACAATATATGTTTTTTGTCACAGTATCATTAGACTTATATTATATGGTGTTAGGGGGTCTTATGAAAGTAAACTGCAACTAATGGGCTGCAAGTGTTTGTGTTTGGATGTGTTCCACTTGTTGCAATCATCAGGCAATCACTTGTTCGAGTGTTTGGAAAAATATGACTTTTTAGGGATTTACATGTAAATCGATTCCTAAATACTATAGTGATACTGATTATACATCTCTTCCTTCCCCAAAAAAAATCATTTTTAACCGAAATTGATTATCTGTGACTAGAAAGCGTACTACTAGTATTTGTTAATCACTTTCAAAACCCAGTGTCTACCACCCCGTTAGATATATATTTATAAACGTGTTCTTACCAGAAAGTGCTACCATATCAGTGACAGAGAGGCTTTGGTACATAAACTTAGAGATCATAGTAAGTAGCCCATCATTTGCACCAGGAACGTTGGATTCCACCAGTGAAGCGCTAGCAGTTTTTGAGTCTTTTCTCCCAGCTGGAACATGCCAATAAGGTCCACCAACCTATACTCACAATAATACAAACGATAATTATTAGAAAAAAAACACTATCTTTATTACTAGATCAATTACTAGCATCTCAACTTACCAACACAGTTGCATCTCTTGCAGCATATGTAAGTACATCAGCACATGAAACTGTTCCAGGACACTCAGATTCAAGCTTGTTCTTTATCCTATCAATGATGTCAAAACCTTTCAAAGCATTCAAATTAGTGGGTGCGTTCTTTTCTCCTTTTAACGTGTATGTATCATCCAACAACACCGACCCATCACAGCCCTATATCAGATATCAGATAAAGAAAGCATTAAGTCACACACATTCTAATAAAAAAGATCTAAATAAAGAATCTTATCTTATGATCAACACATTACACACCTGTACAAAACAGTCATGAAAGTGTAAGCGTAGGATCAAAGCCGCGTTTCTCAGATCAGATGTGACCGCGCACTCCATTTCTTTCCTAACAATGGCTTCTGCATTAGGACAAGTAGATTTGTAGTAATCTAAAGTTAAAGGAGGGTCAGCTGCATGCAAGAATGTGAGGCGACAAAGGGTGATAAGCGAACAAATGAAGATGGTTGATTTGATATCCATTGTGTTTGTGTTTGTTTGATTATCGATGGGTTTCTTGAGTGGTATTTAAGATGATGGTTGGGACTGAGGCTATATAAGCAGGGAAACTTGCATGCACATATGTTGCTTTTCTGTATGAAAATGTGTTTTTAGTCAATGGAGGATGGAACCACTCTTGGCTTAGTTGGTGGGCATTCTTTACCCAAAAATTTCAAATTGTGTGTGATCAAAGGGAAATCTGGCAACCAAATTATAAAATCTTTTGTTTTTACCACTTCAGACTTATCCAAGATAGTCTTTCTTTCTACTTTTGACTCGAAAAGAGCTACATACGTGAGCGTGTCCTACACGTTTTGTATGTTCTCAAATCATCGTATGTTTGTTGCAGAGTTTTCAAACGTTTGTTGTTACGTATTTTCCGATGTTGTGCGAGCTTTTGTAGATGGGTCCCGCAGATGGTTATGAGGCTAAGCTAGTTTAGGATCTAAAAGTAAGTTCAGTTAGATGTTTAGCCTTGACTAATGCAAGTAATTAGAATAGAAAAATGTTAAAAGAGTGAACATTCTTTTGGACTAAGAAAAGTGTTACATCATGGTAAGTATTCTGTTTGATCCATTAATCAACTATCAACATCAACCGAATCGTTCGTTTACTGCTTTACTTTATATGATTTGATTACCAACCTTCAACAATAGAGTCGATACAGCTCAAAATCCGCGTATAATTTCCATCCCTAGTAAACCAAACCTCTAATTAGAAAAACATGCATGCTTGACAAATTCCATCTCATGGCTGAATTATTTATTGTTTGACCAACTATCCTTGCAGAATAGTAAACGGGTCTGCATCAGTAAAGCTAACATACTTTGCTTCCTAAATGGTTCAATCAATTGTATTACTAACTGAATCAGCACCTGACTCATTGACAGCATACAGATAACTAATGGGTTCGAAATTAGAAGAATGAATATTAATTTCTAAACCGAATAGATGGGTATGAAAGATGTCAAATTTTATGGGTATCAAACCCCTGGCAAATGCTTAAAACAACCCACTCTCCAACCAAATACCGCTAAATGCGCTTAAAAAGACCGGAAAATAAATTTAAAATCCATTGCATATAGGAATTAGCAATGTGGCTTCTGTTGTACACATCTAAATCCATGTATGTAACCATACCGTAGAAGAAAACAGGAAAGAAGGACCTGTTTCACAACATGTATATGCCAACTCATAAAACAAAGAACCACAAGTTTCGGATACTGGTCTTGTGCGATAAGTCAAATAAAATAACAACTGAATTGTTTAGATAAATCAACTTCCATAAGCACAACTAAGAGATCACAAAAGTGACAGACTTCGTAAAAGAGTACAAATATTACAGGAAAAGAAATTATCACAATGTCTGCTCGGTTTCTACAGTAAGCAAAAAGGAGCTAAAATTCTGACTCAAAATCAGGTATACAACTCAGAATCTAGGTAATAATTTTTTTGACCAAACCTCAAGCCTTTGTCTTCACTGTTAGCATCAACCCTAAGTTCCACACCAGGCAACACATCTATAGCCAACAATGCTTTAAGCATCGACGTCACTGAACCACCCACCTCTGGCCACGATACACACAGAGTTCCCTTTATGTTCTTTACCTGGCATCGACCCAAAAGAGCAGCACCCAACCCTTCTAGAACACTTCCTGATGGAAAATAGTTCAGATTTTTCAATAGTGGGGCCTCTTTTCTTTGTATTGCAGTTTCCAGCTTCATTGCAAATGTATCATCTGTTGAGATCCTACCACGGAAGTTACGGCTTTGAACAGAATCAAAGATCAATACTTTATCAGGAATAATCTGTTGACCGATGAGAGTTTTAGCTATTGCGTGGGTCCTCTCTGGATTAACTGAGTACTGAAAGTTGGCGAGAATTATGGATTCATTACCATGGTTAATGGCATACAAGTTGCAAGATTTGTCTTTCAAAGATGGTTCAACAGAGTTGCCTGATGAGGATATCTCGGGTAGAACCAAGGTTCCAATGAGTGTTTTTGAAGATACGTTGTGGAGTAAGTAGAGAGATGGGGTGGAAAGAGCAATGATGAGGAGAGAGGGTCGTAGTGGTGATGTTTGGGGATTTGGATTGGAGAGTAATATGAAGGGGGATGGTAGGGAAGGTGCGGGCGGAGTGAAGTTATTGAGATCTTCTAAGAAGAACCGTGAAGGAGGTGGCAATTCTGTTAATACGTCTTCCATTTCTTCTGATAATGCACAAAAGGTTAAACAAAATCAGAATATATGCTCGACTGAATTTTTAACTGTATACAATCATAAACAAGTTGCAAAAGGTCATAGACAAGGCATATGTTTTCAAGTGAGTTTACATAAACTATATTACTTGGTGCTGGTAAATTGCTTCTTAAGATTAGAACCCATGCACTAATAGCTCTATTTTGCATTATGTTAGCCCACAAGTACACACTACTAAGATTGACAGGGTAGATTAACCAGTTGAATGTTCCAAAAAATTTGACCAATAGTAAAACTCTGTTATTTCTTGATTGCACACAAAGTCCTAATCGGAACGTCAACGGGCATATTCTAAATTTATTCAAGTAGGATTAGGTGGCTGATATGGCCATTCTGTGGTTCGAAATCTATGGTGGCAAAGGGGTTGAATATACTGCGACTCATTAATCGAGCCACATTTTGGTTTTTCAGCGACCCCGTTGACAGCCATATCTAGAAGTGGGTACAATAACAATTGGAGAAACAGGTTATGCCACTTATGGTAGTGAAAACCGCTTGAACTTGTAAGGTCAAAATATATGGTAAATTCAAGCTCCCCTTTGGGGCAAGATGAATTCTATAGTCAACATGAACTCATCATGATAACCGATCTCCCAGGATAACAAAAGTATTTTGATAAATTCAACGTCGACTGGTCACCAGTATATACCAATATGGTGTCATTACAACGATGATGTATAACATGTTCCTATTCCTAATTCCTAAACAGTCTACCAGAGAGCAAGAAAGTAATCCAGTATGCTCTCCGCTAAGAGAGAACATTATTAATGACACAATAACTAAACTGATGTATCCTAACAAACTATTTTTCTTGGAGGTGAGTATATGGTCGATTGACTTGAGTATCTAAAGTGTCTGACATGCCGATAAACCGAGGTGGGTTATAGCTAAGACACTGAAGACTACCACCACTTGGAAAAAGAAAACGCACTCTTTTCTACTTACTATCGGTCTCCTCCAATTCTATCTTCTCTGACCCAAATAACTGATAAATAATTTAATCAGCGAAGCCAGCACAATTTTCCACAAAAAATATACAACAAACTGATATCATTTTTCAGCTTGTGATTTTAATATCAAGTAGTTTTGTTGTTGTTGTTGAGTAAGTACAACTATCGCCAAACGATATACAACAAGAGTGATATGTTCTTTTTAATATTCACAAACGATAGCCAAAACATGACATTTATGCGACTAGAACGTATGTCACAAATTGCTAACTACATAAACTGCTATTAAATCAAAATAAAAAGCATCATTTAGTGTTCAACATTTCTCCAATCCACTATTTTATTTATTATTATTATACTTGCTAAACAGCTATCAATATACAAAGGAGTGAAAAAAAACTGAAAATATGATAATATGCTAATTTCTTGTGCAGGAAGAAAACACGTAATTGAGCGTAAAAGAAAGATAATATACCGATTTGAAGTTACAAAATCAACGGTGGTGATTAGTCGGTGTTACGGCGGAGATGATAAACTTCCGGTGGCCGGAGATCGGAAAGATTTTATGATTTTCCGGCGGTAGTGAATTCAAAGTATAGAGACTCTCTATACTTTGATTTTGTTTCACTTTTGGTTCCTCGTCTATCTATTTATTCACTTTGTTACTTTTGATTCTATTTTAGACTTAATTGCATAAATGGTCCTTGTAGTCTGCCGGGTTTAACGAAAATAGTCCCTATACTTTTTTTTTCTCGGATCCTCTCCCTGTGGTTTCAACCCGTATCGGGTTTGGTCCCTTGCCCAATATTTCTGTTAGTTTGACCGTTAAATACATGATTAAATGGTCCCTGTGGTTTGCCAGATTTAACGAAAATGGTCCCTCATTTAACGGTCAAACTAACGAAAATATCGGTCAAGAGACCAAACCCGATACGGGTCAAAACCATGGGGATAGGATCCGGGAAAAAAAAATGAGGGACCATTTCCGTTAAACCCGGCAGACCATAAGAACCATTAGTATCTTGGAGCCTCAAAATTAAAGACAATTTCATCTATATCCTTGAAAAGCTTAATTATTACATCAATATCCTTACAAATTTTTTAATTACGTTAATATCTTTTCAAAACTTCTAAATACTCATATTTGTCCAAATAACCACTTTAACCATGATTAGATTTTTTTATTCATTAAAAGCCTTTAAGAAATATTATTTAACATGTTAATTGCCCATATTACCCTTTTCTTCCATTATCTCAAAATTTGATCTGTTCGAATCAAATGCCAATTGTCCCTTGTTCAAAACAATAAAAACCTATATTTTACCCAAATTATCCACTTAAAATTACGATTGAGAAATTCACAAAGATTAAAAAATAACCAATAGTATATTGGATTGGTGTCTCGCAAAATAAAGGCAAAATTACCATCGTGAAGAAACAGAGAGGATATGCAGGGCCGGCTAATGGGGTGTGCATCAGGTGCATAGGTATAGGGCCCATAAGCAAATGGGGCCTTCAATTCCATTAAATTAATTTAACTATACATATAAATGCTGGGTACTAAGCAGAGAAAGAGATGAACAGAAAAAAAAGTACACAAAGCATTTCATGAAAAGCATGAAAAGAGACCCACTTTTTCTTTGTCTATACGACTAGCCATTATAAAACATTCCATTTATTTATAATGTGACGATTGATTCATGTTTACATTGCTTAAGGTGCTTTTTTTTTCTTTTTGCTATTCAAACATGTATCGTTTGTCTATATCTTTATTATGTTTCTACTTGTTACAACATTTGCAATTATAAATTATTAATGAAACATTTTGCATTACATACAAATTGTCGAACGATTAAGGTCCTACTTTATATTATCGTACAGGGTCACCAAAAACGATGAGACGGCCCTGAGGATATGCATCCTTAAAACAAAAACGCATGGTTATCAGATGATTTAACTCCATAAATTCACAAATTAAAGTGGCAACTATACAGGACAAAAAATAAGATCTATGACCATTAATTAAAAATTTTACAGTATTAAGTGTAATAGGGAAGAAGGGTAAAAAGGTAATTTAAATTGTAATTTATTATTTGAATAGAACTTTTATATATTAAGATAATTTAATAATAAGTAAAATATTTATTTGGATATATATGAGTATTTTAATGTTTTGTAAGGATATTTATGTAATATGAAATTTTAGAAGGATATTAACGCATTATCATAGTTATTAATGAAATTTTTCCTAATAATTATTTACTGCTAAAAAACACACGGTTTTATAAAAATATAATTATTATTGTTTTTTCTTTCTGAATTTTTATAAACATTTACTTTTAACTAATTAAATAATATATTTTGTTTAAAGGTCGTAATAATTAAATTAGTTTGGACATTTAGAAAAAAAAAACATTGACTATTAGTTTGGGACGGAGTGAGCAATGCTAGGCTCACACAATTTTTACTAACAAAATTTCACACCCACATGTGGTTGATTTAGGGTTGTTTGTACCGAACGGGATTCGGAGTTGAGGATTTTCACATGCTAGTGATGATAGTCATACTTTTTTCTGTTTAGTCATCCTGATTGTTTAAACTTTTGCTTGGTGATGATAGTTACAATCATTTTACCGTGCGATCACTTCTAGTAGTTAAACTTGAGGATCCCAATTCGTCGTGTGCAATAAATGATGCATACATCATTTTCTTTAGTTTCTTTGTATTGTTGATTATTTTTAGTGTAGTAACCACAGACAGTATACGTTATGGGATTTATCCCTTTACTTATCGGTTGTGGGAGTGATGAGAGCACTTGATGGCAATATCAGATTATTTTTTTACAATGAATTATAATGTCATCTGTTAAGTGTAGATCTTCTAACATAGGTTTTGGTCAAAACTGTAAATTGTAACTGTATACTGTCATAAAAATGCTTGACAAAAGCAAGAATAGTTGTGGTTCTAGTTGTAAAGGGACGAATCGATCTAAAAATGACAGCATCGATATTTAAATATGTGGCATTCTACAAACTCGTGTCTAATCTTATGCCTAAACATAGATAACAATAATAACATTCATCCAATTAGGATTTGCTTCATCATCCAAACCAATGGATGGAGGTCATGTATATTCTGGCATAAAATTTAACAAAAGATTTAACCATGTCAAAAATCTCTCAAAACTTATAAAAGGCATAGGTGGCAAAATGAACGAGTCGAGTAGGGTCATGGATCTAGATATGTTTGGGTTTGAACGGGTCTGAATCTATAGATGAGTCATTTAGAAGCATGGGTCTAAGCAGGTTTGGGTCTCAAACGGGCCAGAAGCCCGGTTGATCCATTTGGTTTCACCCAAAAAAAAATTATTTGAGTGGAAAACGAAAAAAATATAAAAGGATGTGTTCAAAAATATTTTGACCCACTAAACCCATTGGTTAACTGCTATACAAATTAGATACTAGAGGCACGCTAACAAGCAACACCATAACTAACCTGAAAGTAAAAGAAAATCAAACTTCCACATGATAAGAGAAGCCCACTAGAAGCCAACAAATCCTCTAACGGCAATTTTTGTATAAAAACTACTCCGCAAGTAACTTGATAAACATATGTTCAAAAAAAAAACTAGCGAACCCGCAAGCAATAGGATAAAAAGCTTGAACCAAATACATCATCTATAAATCTGAAAATTCATTAATGAAGTTGATCCAACAATACCACCAAGGTTCCTTGACGATATTGAATCCGGTAAAAAAGACAAGAAAACTATCAACAAACTGAAAATACATCAGCAATTGTCTGTAAGCAAAATGATGAAAGATGACTTTGTATAGCAATTATGACTCTCTATCTATACAAGTCTGTCCAATGACAGGACAATGCAGGAACTCATTTTGACATCAAGTTTAAGGTTAATCTGAAAAACATCTCCCCTACCTGTAGATGAAACAGACAACTATTAATCACCATATCTCTAATCCAAGTAAAAAGGTTAAACTCGGTTAAGCCTTCACTGTGTTTAGGATTGCTTAATTATCTGCTTATCTGATTATTTTTACGCAGATAAGCAGCGTGGAGTGTTTCACCCAAATGCTTCTGCTTAATTGGGGGACAAAATAAGCAGTTTTCAACAAGCACCTTGGCACGTGCTTATTTCATAGTGCTTATTTAGGGCGGAAACTAATGTTATTTCCATATAATATAAAACCCATTAAATATGGATTAGATTGAAATTTCTTTCCTTGTTCTTATTGCAACTATTGAAAACATAAGCAAGGTCCAAACACTATTTCCTGAAGTACCTTAATTAGGTAGCTTATAAGTGATGATTTATAAGCACTAGCAGAGGCATTAATGAAGTATGGGTTATTATACAAAGATGTTTTTAAAGTTTACGTGAATGTTCGATTAAGTTACTAAAGTTTCATTTTGTTCACTTGGGTTACTAAAGTTATGAAACATGACTTTGAGGTTACTAAAGTTATGAAAATATACGTAAACATCACTTAACTTGTAAAAACGCGACATTTATGTTACTTAACTTATCAAAAAATATGCATTCAGGTTACTCGAATAACACTGAAATTATAGTGAGGTATGCTTCTTATAAGTTTAGTAGCCTAAGTGAACAAAATGAAACTATAGTAACTTAATCGAACATTCACGTAAACTTTAGTAACATCTTTGTATAATAACCCAACGAAGTATATAAGCCTTCACAAGCACCCTCTGTAGATGAGATTCTAAGGTTATATTATTTGACTACTTGTAATACCTTATACTAACTTCTCTAGTAGCCCAGCAGCATGAATGAGTGATCAATCGTCATGTTCTTTATCGTCACTATCGGAATCTGCAAACATGACAAAACAAGAAACCAAAATGAGTAAGAAAAAGACTGCTTCAATTAATTAATTAAAAGTAAATGCTAAGAGCGACTACTATGACAAACCTCTAATATGATATCTATCCTCCTACGATACCTAAAAGTACTATACAAAACTATATGTTTTCACTCGTTAAATCGAATGATTAACTTTTGGAATTAATAACCTCTTACGATTCTAAAAGTTAGCTAAAAACAGTGATAGTCATGCTAAAATTTATTACAAGTACCACAAGTCACGAAACGCTTGAGGTAAATCACTAATAGAACCCATATCAATAATAAAATCAGAAGTTTATAGTAAAACCATAACATGGAAAGCTAAAAGCAATGTATGACTACTAGAAACATGACAGACGGCAGATTAAACAGCAATATTTAATTATTACCTATAATAGTGATGTGCAAGACTGCTAAAATTTATGATAACATAAAAATCAGTCTACGTTATTAAAACAATGTGTGACAGAAATTACAGCTTAAATATGCAAAATTTAGGAGAAAAGATTAGATATGGCTTCATTTGACTTACCAGAACGAACATCGTCACTAAGTTTGCCTCTATCTTGAATTTGTTTAACAAGCATCCGGTACATAAGCACCCACCAGTAAATATGAAGAATGAGCAAACAGTAAAGAAGGGTGTTGAAAATATAGTAGTAGTATGGGCCCTCTGGTATATGCTTCTCCTTATCCAAAGTCATGACTACTTCGTAACTGCAATGAGGAAATTTTAACAAAAAACAATTAAGGAAAATACAAAATCAAATTAGCATAGAGTGATGCAAAAATGACGAAAAAGGACATTATTGATGATCATAATCATTTTCTAACCTTGTACTCCATAAGATCCAAAATGGGTAATAAATAAGACGAAGCACCACCCACGACAATACAAACAGAATAAATGAAAAGCTTGCCAGTGCTTCTGCACCACTGTATTTAGACATCTTTCCTACTTCAAGAAAAACATCACTCGCATCATGGAGAGCTAAGGTAATCGAACCAGCACGAGCAAACCTACACAAATAAACAAAAGTAAAAAAAAAAGTAAACGCGTATCCTTAGTTTCTGCAAATAAAAATAAAAAAAATAAAAAACAGAAACACAAGAAACCTGCATATATAAGACATTGCAATGAGAATAGCAGCTGTAACATGATGGCCCATTGACACACCAAAATCAGATCGCCTTGTTTCCCAGAAAATCAGAGCAAAGATGGAATATGTATAGAATCCACCCGTATACATATACAGACCTTTCAACTTCAACCTGGAAATCCATTATGGAAAATCAGTTATTTATTAACGTTAAATATGAATAATGTAAATTAAGAAAAGAGCTTACTTCATTTTCTGGTCAGGCCATCTCTGGTTACCGGGGCCTAACCAAAAATTGTTTGTGTTAGTAAACCACGGTTCGTTATAAGTAACAGCCAGGGCTAGGATTTCTGCTGAAAGGTAATAAACGCATTTCCATGCTGATTCTTTGAATTTGCGTATCTTCTTATTCCTGTCATCTGGCTCGACGCTAATATTCTGCTGCCCCTTGTCAAATATTAACCACCTACCTACACGCTGCAACACGTGACTTTCATTATAAGCACATCATTATGTTGACTAATCACGAGTACTGAAATTCCTAAATATTCAAATGATATATAGTCAATCGTGTGTCACAATAAATTCTTGATTCTATATTTATTAAAACCATCAAAGTAATAAGAAGCACATTTTCTCCATCAAATCTGGTAAAAAAGCATGCCCAAGATTGTTTTAACCCGTTAGACATTATTGAATTGGCTTTTAGATCTCTGACAGATGCCTATTTTGACGTTTACTCAAGAAAATCAATGTAAGTTCTTATAATCGATAAATTTTCATACCGTAATGCTCTTCAAAGGGACCCACAAACTTTTGAAATTTATGAAGATGTAACTAAATTCTCAATTGACGGTACCTAAATTCACTAAATTACTAAAATATTTGTTGACGACTGACGAGACAAGCCTCAATATTTCGGTCCTTACAGCATTTGTCTATATTCAAGCTAAGAATCATTCTCTGTACAACAGTTTAGGTCCTAATAACTGATAGAAGCCCACATTTTTACATAAAATAACACCCCGACTCTGGCTGCAAGATTGTACTCCAATTTTCTAGTTTACCAGCACTGCATAAGCTACTTTTAACAATAATTGAAATTTACAGATGATATTTCGACAAACTGAAACTACTACAGGTGAACTTAACTAAAACTCAAATATAAAGCAATATTATATCATACAGAAACAGAAGGTTAAATGGTCATCACTGACATTTGGACTGTCCATTCAGAAAAATTATTAAATAATTGGCGTTCTTTCGGAACCGAATCTATATATCATTCAACACTAAAATCATTGTGTTATTTAAATTTTAATATCATAAACCAGTCTCATTTGTTTCATAAATGAGACTACCTACTAAAGTGTAAAAAGCACGTTTTATAGGTTCAAATGTGGTACCAAAGCATGCGCGAGTTTGAGAAGTACCCATAAGTTTTAACACATCAAACATAAATGACTGATTTTATGTCGCTATAGCATTCCTATTTTGACTTGTTCAAAGGCATCACTGTAAGTTCTTGACTATAGATTTCATCAAAGCAATGTTCATCAAAGGGGACCACACGATGATGTACAAACTTTCTGACTGCAAAAAGTACTAATACTTTCTTGTTTATTATCACAGCATAAGCTACTTGGAACAACAATTAAGTTTTCCATATAAAATTTCTACAAACTGTGTCAAAAATGAAATTACTGTAAATGAACTTACGGAAAACTATGTCACAGCTCAATGAGCTTATCAAAAATTAATCATTATATCTTATTAAGCAACTGAACTATATCTATACGATCATAAAGCAACCTCATTTGTTTCAAACTACTATAACATCACACCTATCCAAATTTATATCCATGTTAATCAGCATCATATACAAATACCCTATCCAAGCAATAGATTCCTCAAGAGCTCGAAACCCAAGCAACATTTACCAAAAATGACACTTGAAATATGGTACCAAAGCATGCACAAGTTCCGGAAGTCCCGGAATTGGTTGCTATGTTTCTATAACATTCCTAATTTGACTTATTATATAAGGGACGTCACCGAAAGTTCTTGGCTATTGATATGTTTCTTCAAAGGAACACTTTCTAAAGGGACCACATGACAAAGTACAAACTTTCTAAAAATATTTACTTTGAGTTTCGCTGAATCTGATTCTGAAATAGAACTCCAACTTTCTTGTTCACTAGCACGTCATAAGCTACTCAGATTAACAAAACTTAGGTTTTATGATGAACTTCCTACAACCTCCACAAATGAACTTTCGACAACATTTGTCACAATTAAACTCCCACAAATAAGTTAAATCATTTACAAACAGTCATAAATATTGTCAATAAGGATAAAACACTACTCTCCTGTCGTTCATAACAATTATCATCTTATAGACAACCTTCAAATCATTATGTCTGATCATAAACCAATTACCATCCTATCCTATAATATCATAAAACACTCCTATGACGTTACGCATATCAACATTCATATCCATAATAATCAAAATAAAACACAACACACCCGATCCAGACACTACTAAATTCCTCAAGCTCTAACATTTCCCGAAAAACGTATATATCTATTAAACTACTAACGCAGGCATAATAAAGTACCTCTTTTTTACTAATATCACACTTTTTAATAAACAACTACGGACTAATAATATAAATTTGAGTATCCAAACTTGACTAACTTAATACATTAATTCCAAATTAGCCAACTAAAGATTCAATCAAAATACATAAACTTTATAAGATTTAAGCATATAATCAACAACCAAACATACAAATTTATATAAATTAAACTTTTTTATAAAAAAAAATACCTCAAAAATGAATCTGTCAAGAAAGAATCTAACTGTTGGGAAAAAGACAGCAAACATGGGAAGAACGACGAAATCTCCATAAGTTGGGAAAGATTCTTGTTCAAAGTCGATTGATTTTACATAATCTACAATACCCATGTTGCAAAACTTGATCTTGGTTATGATTTCGAGCTTTGTGTGTGTGTTTTGAAGGTGTGTTTAGTGTGTGTGGGTGTGTTAAGAAGAAGAAGTGATTTTACATAATCTACAATAGCCATGTTGCAAAATTTAATCGAAGTGTGGCAATGATCTGTTTTCTAATACTTGTGTAACATGGATTAGTTTATGTTTCTTAGTGGTCCATCGACTTTGTAACATGATGTTTTTTGCACAATCAACTTGAAGCAGTCATCTCAACATTCTCATAAAAAAAAGGAAGAGTTTACTTGACTCGAGTTTGTGTAGTAGCAGTGGCGGATCCAGGGATTCGAAGCAGGGTATGCACAAATTTAAGTAACTTTAGTTTTTCCAGATACTTTTTTCGGGTTGGGGTCTTTCTCGGGTTTTTTGAGGTTTTTCAAAATTTGGGGTTGGGCGTGATGTTACTTCGATTATATACGGGTGTAAATTAGAAACATTTTTTTAGATGTAGGATGGTTGGTTGATCCGAGTAGTGGTACATGGTTGGTGGGGAAGCGCGGAAACGAGCAACAAGCTTTGTTGTGCAGCCGCTACAGCCTGTTTTTTACAAAAGCTATTTTTTTAAAATAGGAACTTTTTCCGTTTATACAAAACATGTTTACTGTAACCTTTTGTAAAATATTTTAAATAATCGGCCGCCTATAGATAATTGATAATTGTTTGTTCTAACTTCTAAGCAGTTGTTACACAACATTTGTCCAACAAACATCCAAATCGTTGTTATAAAGTAGTTTTCATTTGTTGACTATTCATTCATCTATTTGCTTGTTTCAAGTTATAATGACATCCTAATAAGTAAATGAAAAGGTCGGTACATTAACTACATTATTTACCAACGGGAAACTTGTGATTCATTAACTACGTTAGAAGATAACATAAAAGGTCGGTCCAGCCTTTTTTTGAGAGACATAAGGAGTTGTGTGTTGCAGACACGCTATCAGACAACACATACACGTGTTCTCTTGGGGTATGTTATCCTCGAACCTTCTATCCACATGCAGATATTGTGGGCTTCTGATTCCGGGTTTTTGGGGGTGTTTTTTGTGTCGGATCGTGTTCTGTTAAAGGTATACATCCAGTGGCGGATCCAGGAATTCGAAGTAGGGTATGCACAATTTTAAGTAACTTTAGTTTTTCCAGATACTTTTTTCGGGTCGGGTTTTCCCGGTTCGGGTTTTTCAGAATTTGGGTTGGGCGTATTTTTTTCGATTACCGGGTACATTAGAAACATTTTTAGATTAGGATATACATAGTGGTGGAAGGCAAACGAGCAACAAGCTGCGCCGCTAATCTTTTTTGAAAACATTTTTTAAAAATAGGATTTTCGGGTCTCAGATATTAAAGTTGATTTACATTGTCAAGTTTGAGTTATTCAAAATTGAGTTGGTTAGTTAGATTAGAGTATTGTAACTAAAAATGGTATAATATTATTAGCAACTACAAATATAAATAAAGTGAATTAAACCTATATGATCAAGTGCTACAAGTCCAAAAAAACATTTATAACTAATCATAGTACAAAAAGCTTAAATACTTTGTAACATGTAATACTAGTATATATATGATGAAAGGAAAAAAAATAGTCTGCGACAATATAACTAATGTTTTAAGTTGTAGTATTATTTTTTAACAAGTTGGGCCTTCCAAATAGGAAATGGGTTGAGTCGGTAGACTCAAACTTCACAAGTCAAAGTCTTATTAACACAACTGGGTTAGTCAAAAAATATAAAACCACCTTTTTAACCTACATAACGTCTCATGGCCTCCATCTTCTTCCTTAAAACTGCTGATTCATTACTAAAACTTATCAACAGTGTTTTTCTTTTATTTTAAACAAAGGTAAGTTAGATTAGGGTATGCACACAAAATTTTTGGGTGTTTGAAAGGGTATGCACTCACAAGTATTTAGTGTATTTTGTTGTTACTTTGAAGAAAAAACAAATTTTTTAACACTAACACGTCGAATCGCAGGGTATGCACGTGCATACCCATGCTACACTACAAGTCCGCCCCTGTGTAGTAGGCTCAGATCCCGTAAATTAATCAACTAGAAAGAAAGGAACCGTGGTTAGCCAAGAATGAAAACTAGAGGTGATAATTGTGTCCGGTTTAACAAGTTCGGATTTGAAATTTGTGAGTTCATAGATTTTAGTTTTAGTTGGACATGTTTACAAAAATAAAGTAATAGTGTTGGATTGTTTACGATTTGTCTTACATGTTGTTGAATTATTGATCTTCTTAAGTATAAATCCTCTAACACATCTTCACGTGCAACCAATCTAGTCTAAATCATAATTTCATTTTGATACCGTCTTACAAACTCGCACCTAAAAATGACTAAAAAGTTATTCATGGATATTATAATTTGAGAGGTTAAAATTCGTAACTACACGAAAATATGAACACAACAATAAATAAACGTAAAATGGTATGAAATCTTGAAGAGATGGATATAAAGCAACTATAGAATCATCGATAACTTGAAAACGAAATGAAATCGAATACTTAGTCTGCGTTTAGTTGGAGGAAAACACCCTTGTTTTCTACAAAATGTTTTGTGAAAAATAAGGAAAACAGATATCGCGTTCATTTCGTCGTTTTCCAACAAAATTCTCTACAAAACACAAAATCCCTATTTTCTCCTTTTATACACAAAACTAGAAAACAATTTTATTTTGTTTTCCCCGTTTTCCTTTTATGTCACTCATATCTATTTTCCCCTTATTTCCTATGTTTTATACGTTTTTATACGTTTTTTAATGTTTATGTACGCTTAAAGACTTTTTTTTATGTTTTTGTCCGTTTTTTACGATTTCGACAGTTTTTTTACGTTTTCTCCCGTTTTTTACGATTTCGTCTGTTTTTTACGATTTCGTCCTTTTTTAACGATTTCGTCCTTTTTTTTTACGATTTCGTCCGTTTTTTTACGATTTCGTCCGTTTTTTTACGATTTCGTCCGTTTTTTACGATTTCGTCCGTTTTTTTACGATTTCGTCCGTTTTTTTACGATTTTGTCCGTTTTTTACGTTTTCGTCGGTTTTTTCACGTTTTCGTCCGTTTTTTACGATTTCGACAGTTTTTTTACGTTTTCGCCCGTATTTTTACGTTTTCGTCCGTTTTTTTTACGATTTCGTCTGTTTTTTTACTATTCGTCCGTTTTTTTATGATTCCGTCCGTTTTTTTACGTTTTCGTCGATTTTTTACGATTTCGTCTGTCGTTTTACAATTTCGTCTGTTTTTTTACGATTTCGTCATTTTTAACGATTTCGTCCGTTTTTTTACGTTTTCGTCCGTTTTTTACGATTTCGTCCTTTTTTTACGATTTCGTCTGTTTTTTACGATTCCGTCCGTAATTTTACGTTTTCGTTCGTTTTTTTACGTTTTCGTCCGTTTTTTTATGTTTTCTTCCGTTTTTTTACGATTTCGTCTTTTTTTTACGTTTTCGTCCGTTTTTTTACGATTTCGTTTGTTTTTTTACGATTTCGTCCGTTTTTTACAGACGAAAACGTAAAATTACAGACGAAAACGTAAAAAACGGACGAAAACGTAAAAAACCGGACGAAAACGTAAAAAACCGGACGAAAACGTAAAAAACCGACGAAATCGTAAAAAAACGGACGAAAACGTAAAAAAACGGACGAAATCGTAAAAAACGGACGAAATCGTAAAAAACGGACGAAATCGTAAAAAACGGACGAAATCGTAAAAAACATACAAAATCGTAAAAACGGAAGAAAACGTTAAAAAGGACGAAATCGTAAAAAATGGACGAAAACGTAAAAAAATAACGAAATTTTAAAAAATGGACGAAATCGTAAAAAACGGAAGAAAACGTAAAATACAGACGAAATCGTAAAAAACAGACGAAATCGTAAAAAATGGACGAAAACGTAAAAAAACGGACGAAAACGTGAAAAAACGGACGAAGACGTAAAAATACGGACGAAAATGTAAAAATACGGACGAAAACGTTAAAAACCATTAAATAAATAAGATTCACCCAGTAGCCTATTTATCCCATTAGTGCCCGTTTTAGCCCGTGCCCGTTTTGGCCCGTACCCGTTTTGCCTGATACCCTCGCCCGCCCGTTTTGCCGCCTCTATTTTTTGTGTTTCGAATATGTCTTTATAATATTACAAAAGTAAATAGAGAATTGAGATAGAAACAACAACACTTGAACATGTATTCTAGTTTTGTAAAATGGAAAACACAAACATATGTTTCTTTAACTAAACGCGTTTTTTAAATTTTCAATTGTTTTGTGGAGATGGAAACCCCCTCCTTTTTCCTACAAAACAGAAAATGATGGAAAATGTTTCCAACTAAACGCAACCTTAGCGTTTATTATTAGGTTGGCGTCTTGACGGTTATTATTTGATTAAGATCATTATTGCTTCCGCCTTATATTAAGTGTTTATTATTCATTTGTCACATGTAATAAAATGAAATATATTACCTAATACTAACCAAGTTTCATGAATGTTTTAATTTAGTCACTCACACTTTATATCAATCATAAAAAACATTATAGTTTCAAACTGTTTCATTCGTATGTAAATTTTTAAAATTCGTGTAGTTAAAGTATCCATATATGCATTAGCATGTTGTACATTAACTTTAAACATACACCCCTCATTATAACCACTTCCAACAAACTTTATGTATAACCGATTAATGCGCGACTGAACATAAACAATAACCACAAAATAATACTCACCAAGTTTGAGAAATGTTTCGTTCATGTCACTCTACCATAAAAATTACACAAGAATGTAACATTATTAAAATTTTAAGTGATTTTTATAATTAAAATAAAGTTACAGTGACTAAAATAGAACAAATCACAAACTTGATTACTATTTGATGATTTTTTATCCGTAATAAAATGGCATAGTCACTTTTTAAAAGTGTTTCCAATAATTAAATTTGAAAGTAAAAAACGTATTGGTCCTAGGCGACAAACAAAATACTATTGGGGACATTTATTATTAGACATAGGGGTTATTTGTCAATCTAACCCGGTTTAAAGACTATTTTACCAACTTTTTTCGTCCTATAATTATTATTCACTGATAAAAAATACACTGTTTAAGAAAAACATCATTGCAGTCTTGTCTGTAATGACAATTTTACTCTTAACTACTTAATTTATAATTTTGAAAATTTATAATAACAATCTCAAGTGAGTGTGATATGATAAACTTTTTTTTTAAGGCTGAAACTTTTATAAAAACACAAAGGTTCCAAGGAGAAGCCTTAAAACAACTACATAAATGCACTTAACAGGGCACAAACCAAAACAAAGAAAACCCAGAATCAAAAACAAAAAACGTTATGAAGTAGACATGATATCGAAAGGCCTGTGGATTCAAGAACTCCAGTTAGCATCTAAGGAGTTAACCCGCCCCGAAATCCATATTTTTTAGACCCTCTGAATGGAGGCGAATATGTCTTCGTCCAGCACTCAATCCACATGAATATGATCAGCATTCACAATCCAATTACGCCAATTCCAGATGGACCAAATTGTACAATAAATGACACCTTGAAGGATCTTTTTTGTATGAGCGTTGTAGCCTTGGACTTTGATTCTGCCAACCGTGATATCTGGGATAGAAAAAGAAGGAAAAACCGTCAATGTATTTAGATTCCACCAACTCCATACTTTTCTCCAAATGGCAATAGCACGAGGGCAACGAATAATACAATTGAGCATAGATGGCAGCTCAAGGGAGGTAAAACAACACCACGATAGGAGAGATTAGTGCGTGTGAGGAGCTGATCGAGAGACGCCCGCCACACACATATATTAACCTTTCTAGGTATCCAAGAGATCCGAAGACAATGTTTGTCAATAATGTCATTGGCAAGCAACAAGTGTCATATGTTAAACTTAATTTAATTTTCATATTTATTTTTAAAATGGACAATTATTTTTGGAAAAAAAAATAGACTATAATTATAAAAGGGAAGAAGTATGCATTTATGTGTCGAGTCATAAAGCATCATCATTTGTTGTATAGGTCGGATTGTACGTAAGCACAAATTAGTGCCAGATTTGTAAAATTTCCCGTTGCTGTTTTCTATCTTTTTTATTAAATAGTAGAATCTCATGGCAATCGAATACTGTATCATATAATACAATCATAAGTCATAACTACCAGGGCTGCTGAGCAAAGTGAACCGAAAACCGACCCGACCCGATAAACCGAGCCGAACCGAGCTTATTCGGTTCGGTTTTCGGTTTGCAAAAAAATCCATTAATCGGTTTCAGGTCGGTTTCGGTTTTAGTCGGTCCGGGTCGGTTATGACCCGATGCTCACCCTTAATTTTAAAATTAAATTAAAAATAAAGTTTTCTCTTCACGTGGTTACAATGTTACATGCATCCCTTTTTAGGAATTTTCACTTGATTTTGTACCTTTACCATGAAAAGCATTTAAATTTTTGAAGTATGGTTTCCTTATTCATTATTATTTGATTTTTGATGCAGTAAGTTTAAGTAAAAAGATTTTTTTTAAGTTCACAATGAACATGATAACCATGTTGAGGTTGTTATAAGTGAGAAAGAAAAAGCAATTATTATTGTGAGAAATTTACGTTATTTTAAATCAAGTATCTGCTTACAATAACCTCAACATAACTCGTAATGTTCATTTTAAACATTAAAAGATCTTTTTCTTTTTAAATTTGTTTTGAAATAGTAGACATATATTTCATTACTAGATCAACATTTTCTAACACAAAAATATGTGAAGACAAAAGAAACAATTTTTTGGGTTTACCTTTGAATATCAACTCTAAGCAATGATATAGAAACTTGACATATATGCTTAAACTCATGCATAACCCATTAACAATTTAACTGCATAACCCATTAACAATTTAACACATCACTCATTTAAATCCTCACTTTAAATCTTAACTTTTGATTTTTTTTTCACTTGTCATCATTTTGTTTATAGCAAGGTTGTTAAGATTGAGATCCTATCCAATATCGTTTTTGTGTTTGTAAGATCGAGATCGTAAGATCGAATCGGGATCGTAAGATCGGATCGGGATCGTAAGATCCCACCGAAGTGTCTTGTCTTGCTAATAGGCGTTGACCGGATCATAACGTTATACACTTAAACATATCCATTGAATATCAAAACAAATTCATAAGATATCGTAAGAAAAATTTTGACGTTTAAACATCATGATAATAAAAATAGTGAAATACATTTAGTTTGTTTAAGTTTTCATAACTAAATAAATAATTTAGTGAGAAAGAAAAAAGAAGACATGACACGTAAACATGCCAAAAATCCAAAATGTAAAAAGTTAATCTATTTTAAATGTTTCAGTAACTTCATTTCTCATGATTATTTTTTAAAGTATTCATCACAGTTTTGTATGGTATCAAGATATACATCTTGTAAAAGACTTTAGAAGCAAAATATAATAGTATAGATTAATATAATACTAAGAAAATATAAGTCTTATATAAGGTTTTGGCATAAAATAATAAGATAACTCATCAAATTGGTAAGATCGGATCAAGGGCCATTCCTACGATCTTACGTTCGATCACACGATCTTACTTACGATTATACCTCACATACAATCCTAGGACGACCCTACACGATTTTAGCTAGTAAGCACGTAAGATCGTACGATCTTACGAGTTTACTCGCAATCTTGACAGTTTTGATTTATAGGCATGTTTTCAATCATGCATTGTTGGACGATTACGACAACAAACCCGAAGTTCGATCGCGGAACACTAGATCGCGAGTTGTATCGAGCACAAGTAGCGTACACGAGAGACTACAAAGAACCGACAAATATATGCACGCGATATACCCTCGTACTAAACCTTTATTAAAACCCTAATAAAGTTATTACAACGAGGACGAAGAATAAATAACTAGCATCCCTCCTCGTCTCTATTTATATGGATGAGGGGGTAGAAAACTTTCCTAAATCAAATAGGAAACTCCTTGCCTTGCAAGGCAAGCTTAACTAATCCTAGTTATAGTCTATATTCCTAATCTAATTAAATTACAATGTACACTTAACCCCCTAACCTATGTTTAAATTTACTCCTAATATTCCTACAATTTCCACCTTAGGAGTAACACTTAAACATAACCGATACTCAGCATCTTTTCCTCATGCTGGAACCTCGAACCGGGGACCACCTTGTCGACCAGGCATTGTACTTCAGTAATTTCCCTAGATTAGCTTTCATAGACTCCTTCACTTTCTTCTTTTCAGCAACATTACCCTCTGCACCCTCTTGACCAGGTACTCCGGTTACCGTAATGTTTGCCCCCACCTTTATACCAAGGTGTACCTTTTCCTGCTCCTTTACCAAGCAGTCCGTGTTTGTCTTTTCTTCAAGTTGCTTGTCCTCCAACCGTCTTTGAGCCACTACAGCATCATCGTTACTAACCTGAAAAACCTCCGCTTCACGATCCCCTTGAGCTCCCTGCAGTTCCACCTCAAACCAAACACGCTTTTCATCTTGTACTTCATGGACTCCTGTTTCAACACCAGGACTAAGTTGTTTGAACCCAACTTGTTTTGAACCTCCATGCTTTTGTACACCAAAAGTCATCACTTTTGCTTTCAAAGTATACACACAGTTCTTTTTCCTGATCCCAGTCATCATAACCCGACAACCTTTGATTACCTTGATTCTACCCATCTGCATCTTTACAGTATAACCCTCTTTTTCAAGAGTACCCAATGAAATCAAACATCTTCTTAACCCTGGAACATACCTGACATCCTTCAGTATAAAGCTTGATCCATCATGCAACTGTATCTTCACTTTCCCTGTCCCTTTGATAGTGCATGCCCTGTTATCACCTAACCGAACCAAACCACCATCAACAACCTTAAAGTCATACAAGAAGTCCATCCTATGTGTCATATGATAAGACCCACTTGAATCCATTACCAATTCAGCCATCTCATCATTCCCGACTACCACCAGGGCTTCTCCAAAGTAGGTGTTACACTCGTCATCAGAAGAATCAGAATCCTGATCACACTTACCCTTCTTGACGAACCCACTTGACTTCTTATTTGGACAGTCTCTCTTCAGATGACCCTCTGAATGACATATGAAGCACTTGAGTTTACCAGTTCCACCCCTTGACTTAAACCGCAAACTTCCACCAGAATGAGCTTTACCTGAATAATCTGACCTTCCCCTCACATATAACCCGTCGCCAGTTTCTTCCTTTGTGCCTTCAGTTCTTTTATTCAACTCCCTTGAATTCAGAGTCGCCAGAACATCCTCTATTGTCAAGGATTCCCTCCCATACAACAATGTCTTCATTAAGTTTTCGTACGATGATGGCAACGATGTAACTAACATAAGTGCCTGATCTTCATCCTCAATCTCGATATCAATATTCGCCAAGTCAAGTATCAACTTATTAAACTCATCTATATGATCACCTAGTTTCGTACCTGGACTCATATAGTACGTGTACAACTTCTTTTTCAGATACATTCTATTTGCTAAAGACTTAGTCATATACAAACTAGTTAGCTTCGTCCAAATTCCTGCAGCAGTTGTTTCCTTGGTAACTTCCCGTAAAACACGGTCTCCTAAGCATAGAATCAAAGTACCGTATGCCTTCTTCATCAAAACAGTTTTTTCTCCTGCTTCCATGTCCGCGGGTAATGTCTCTAATGCAGCATCACATCCCTGCTGTATCATTAAAGCGCGCATCTTTATTTGCCATAACCCGAAGTCATTCTTCCCATCGAATTTTTCGATGTCAAACCTAGTTATCGAACTAGCCATTCTTCTTTAACCTTGCTAAAAACCTTGCCAAGTTGTTTCTTAACTAACTTTATCGACAAGTCTCACAAGCCGTGTGCAATATACCTATTGTTGCTAAAATCCTTTCTTGCAAATCGAATTAATTAGAATAACTCTAAACCCTCGATTCCGAACAAGCAAACCCGATCGTTAAATTGAAACCCAAGCAAACCACGATCAAAACTTGAACCACAAGAAAACCCGCAACAACGTCGAACCTTCAAATTTTAATCTACGTTAATAAATTCAAAAAGTGATCCAACTAAGTCCAATATTAAAAACCCTTTGGATGATTACCCTTCAACACACGTTTTGACTAAATCAAAAAGTGACGAACCAAGTTTATATAGTTACTAAACTTAATTAATTTTGAAGTAATCTTATTGGACCAAAAAACCTTTGTTGAAGACACCTTTAATTTCGAATTTGTAGTATTCCACATGAGATGAATTTAATATTCTGTTGTCAACCTTTTTTTCTTGTCGATCGCTACTCCAAGAACACGATTCGAAACCCAAAATCGTTTTCTTTGCTCGAACCCTCGAAACTTCGAACAACTCAACACCTCGATCTAGCACTCGGACTTCGATCACCACAATAAACCTATGGCTCTTGATACCACTTGTTGTATTATCGGCCAACAACTTGGATGCTAGAATGCGGATAACTCGATACGAATGAATAAAAGCAACACGACTGAAAAGTAAACGACACGTAATCTTGCTCCCAACGATTTGTTTATTAAGAAAAAAGGTATTCAAGAGTCGACTGTTTCTCCTTTGTAGCAGCTAGGTTTCAACTCTTTTAGAGTTGGTTTTCTTCCCCCTCATCTCTACAATAAGGAGGTGAGGGGGAGTACCATCATTCTTTTCCTTTGTTCTTAATAAACAAATCGTTGGGAGCAAGATTACGTGTCGTTTACTTTTCTGTCGTGTTGCTTTTATTCATTCGTATCGAGTTATCCGCATTCTAGCATCCAAGTTGTTGGTCGATAATACAACATGAATTTTAAACATGACAATCGTTTTCTTATCAACTACTAGTTATATCACCTGCACATGTTAAACATTTCTTTTGACTTTGAAAAAAAAATCAAAACAATAAAAATAAGGGATAATTCTAAAAATGGCTCAAAATCCAAACCCAAAATGCAACCTTAAGTCTAGGAACATCTTTTTTCAAAACTGACCCAAAAGTACAACGGTTGCCCCAAAAGTACAACAGTTGCCCCCAAAAAGTACATCAAAGTTGCCCTAAAAATGTGTATTTTTTTGCCACGTGTCAAATTCTGCACGCGAGTTGCCCACTAGCCAAGTTTGCCCGGGTCAGTTTTGGAAAAAAATGTTACCCTTAAGGTTGCATTTTGAGTTTAGATTTTAGGCCACTTTTAGAATTATCCCTAAAAATAAAACCTCTTTTGACTTTATATGTAGGTTCAATATTAAAATGATGATAGTAATAATTACATGTTTTGATAAGTGGTTATCTTTTAAACTTTGAGGTGAAATTTTACCTAATTGAATGTGATTGTTCAATTGAAAGACTTTGTTAGAGTAGTGAAAAGTTGATCTATCGACATCTCGAATTTTCTGTGATTGATAACACGGGTAAACGAACAAAGTCAGTTCTCCTTTTCAAGTTACTTAAAAACGATGAATCTTTCACTTACATGTACACGGCTTAACAGAGGTATCACGTGACCATTTCTGATTCTTTCTATGGCATCCCAAATGTGTACTTAATGAAACAAACAATTACTCCATCCGTCTTAAAATAAGTGTCCAGTTTGACTTTTTAGAGTCAAACTGGTTCAACTTTAACCTTAAATATTTTCCTTTCTGTTACTTTACCAGGAACCTCAGGCTAGCGACGGGGCGGTAACCGGGGAAGGAAGACTGGATAAAGGGGGTGAGTCGGGGAGTTCGCGTCCCCATTAAGGTGTCCAACGTATTGACCTTTTTTCAAATTCTTTTTTCTTGCACACACACTTTGACCTTATGATTCTTCCTTATTAATTTTATATGAACTTGATAGCAAGGGAGATATATGAATGATAGAGTTTTGAATATATTTTGCGGGTTGGTAGAGAATTGTTCGGTTCAATATTAATATATAACACAAACGCAAAATTCTTTATGGTCAAAGTTATGGTGAAAAAAAATACTTAAAAGTATTCCTATTGTGGACAACTATAATCATCATGGGACTATGAGTAAGGGAGGTATAAAATATTTAATGTATGAAAATATATAAAAACCACTATTGAAAGCTACTATTCCGTAAAACACATTCATGTTATATATTATATACCCACCCAACGCCATCAGTATTATATAATAAACACACAAATATAGTTTAAGGTCAAAGTTTCAATCCAGTTATGACCTCACGAAAAAACACACTGAGACACATTATTTGTGAATACGAAGATAGTAATATGTATTTACAGATCCTAAACCTCTAGTTCATAATATTATAAAAACAAGCGGAAACACCTATAAAGAGTAGTCAAAATATAACAAAAATTGTAATTACAATATATCCTAAAAATGGACACATTACAGACGATCTATTTTGAATAAAAAACTTATGGCCCACTAAAAAGCCCAAAAGCATCTTGGTCCAAACGATAATAAGATGATCAAACTTTAACTCTAGATGGTCAGCTCTATAAAATTGGATATTAACAGGACTATGGCAATCACACAAATATTGACATAATACCTCCAGTACGTCCACTTTGATAACGTGATTCCAAACATGTAGATCTCTACGTATTCAAGTCACTTTTATTCTCTCAACTATTGATCTCCATTAATTATCTCTTTGTTTAGTAGAGTCTAACATATATATTAACGAACAATATTCTCTAACCAACAAAATATATATATAACTGTCAACATTCTGCTCACCGTATCGTCCAATTCAGTACAATCTATCAAACAACACTACCATCGCATCACATGGTCATTAAGCATACTATACCGAGCTAAGATTAGCAGTTGATGGTGTAGCGATAAAAAGTTAGAAGCAAGAAAAGTCTTCTCATTAATAGTCTAAGTCTCGCGGACTCAGCTTACTGTGAGCGGAAGAGAACGGCTATAGGTAATCAGTTAATTAGCAAACATATATCATGATAGGTTAAGGAAGTATTAGAACCGTAGATTTAGACTACTAAATAAAGTACAAGACTAAGATAGTACAACTTCTATATTCTGATTAATCGGCGGAGCGAACTATTATCTATTTTACGGACTTTTTATAATAATCAATTTTATTAGTCAAATTATATAATGGATGAGCGGGGGGTATTTTTGGTAATATCATAGTTCGGGTTTTCCTATTCGAGTTATCTCATTTAAGATCAACAACACAACGTCTGGGTCTGACACGAGAAGAATGATTCATATGCAGAATTGTCGTGATCGCGATTGGTAACAGTGATACTAAAACGAGCAACCATATTGCAAATGCTTCGTCTAAGACACGTGATGCGATCATGTACGATTGAGAATAGATTCATAAACGAACTGTTTGATTAGAGTAATTAAAACAGTATATGTTTCCAGACTGATGAATTGATTTAAACATGTAACAGACAAACACACATCAGAAGTCAGTAGAGATGATGTAGCGCACCTACGATCTAATTGTTCACTCTACTCTAACATCCGTCTTAAAATAAGTGTCCAGTTTGACTTTTTAGAGTCAAACTGGTTCAACTTTAACCTTAAATATTTTCCTTTCTGTTATATAATATTTGATGAAAATTATACCAATGAAAGCTACTCTTAAAACACAATTCATTTATATATTTTGCATCAAGTATTATATAATACACACAAATATAGTTAAGGTCAAAGTTGAACCAGTTTGACTCTGAAAAATCAAACTGAACACTTATTTTGAGACGAAGATAGTAATTGTTTTAGTCTAAACCTTCTAGTTCAAAATATATAAAACAACGGAAACACCTATTAGAGTAGTCAAAATATAACAAAAATTTGTAATTACTATATATCCTAAAAATGGCACAATACGACGTCGTATTGTGATGTGAAAAAACTTTGGCCCACTAAAAGCCCAAAAGCCGGTCCAAAATTAAAAAAAATTCTGGCCCAAAATAAAAAAAAAGAAATTTGCATAACGGACCTTCAACTTTTAACTATTACGACTTTTTTATCTAATAAACTTTATTTATCAAATATATAACACATTTGTACCGATTCATTCAGATCAAAAAATATTCCTGGAAAGATCATCGAATTGCGGACAAAACGAGCTAAATATTGCAATGCTTCTGACATACGCGTGATTTTATAAAAAATGTTGAAGTTTAACGTATATATATTAAAAAGAAAATTTACAAAACGTATCCTCAACTTTTATCTATTTACGACTTTTTATATAATAAATTTTATTTATCAAATATATAATACATATCTATCGATTCATTCAGATAAAAAAAATACCCATGGAAAGATTTTCGAATTGCGAACAAAACGAGCCCAATATTGCAATGCTTCTGACATACGTACGATTTTATAAAAAATGTTGAAGTTTACTATTCCGTAATTGTTAAAAAAAATGGTCAGGCCTCACCGCAAAGCGCGGGCTATGTAATCAAATCGCACAAAAACAAGTCCCGCCGCAACGAGCTGAAAGTCCAGCTCTTATGCAATCAAAACCCGCCCTACGCTAAGCAAAATATTTAAAAAAGAAAAAAAATTAACGCGTCGCAACAATAGACGAGCAACCATGATTGTTTAATCTCACATTTGGGATCCCAAACTCATCCATCAACTTTTTTTTTCACATCAAATTAACTGACCTAAACATTAGGTATTACACCACATGTCCAACACTAATACAACCTAAACATTAGGTATTACACCACATGTCCAACACTAATACTTGATGGTATTAACTCATTAATACTGTAGTTTTTGGCTTAACCATAACATCCCTTGTTTGCTGCATATAAATTTACAATTACAAACCCCTTTTTTTTCTATGGTTTTTATGAGCCTACTATATGAATTATGATCAAGCAAACCTTAGCCTGTAGGGTGTTAAATGTGTACAGTACCAATAAATTTTTAGAGAACATGGGAATGGTTCGGTCTCAAACTGGATCAGTATGTACTCAAACTTCTAGCTAACGATTTAAACATGATTATTAGCCTAAGTGACACCATTTCATGGAAGTAATATAAAAGTCTGGTTTTGGACTAGATCAGTATCAAATCTGATTCTGTTTCACTGTTTTTGACGGGGTTGTCCCCAATATTGAACACGTAACCTTTCGCAAACAAATGGCAAAATTATTACAAAGTTCACTTGATGTATGATGGAATTGGGCTCTGCAACCACAGCATATGAGACCTTGTGTCAAACTGTTAATGCTTGAGCTGGAGCCTTTTTATCTCGACAATCCATGAGCTGATCCAAATGCGGGTATACTCTAATTTGAAAGGTGGTCGAAAATAAAGCGAAATGAGTGAATAATCAGCTTACTGAAAAGCACAAAAATGACAAGAACTTCAATCCAAGGGTACCAAGTAAATTACCCTGAATGTCACATAAATGAACCTCGTAAGGTTAATCAAGATAGCCCACAATCTTTGATACTTTAAAGCAAGCTTGAAACATTTAGTATGTAATGAATTACTGATATGAATCCTATCATGCATACAAATAATTGTCGTTAAATTGCACTGATTTTGAAATTGCTCTTTTTCGACCTTTTGAATGTGATGGTTAATTCCAGAAATGTGCATCTGTACATTTAATGCCTGTGACAAAAGGATGAGTCTTCTAAAGGTTGATTGGCACACGAAAGGGGGAAGAGAGGGTAGGGACGTAGGCAGAGACGAGCTGACCCGAATCTTCTAGCTGAGTTGGAATCTGATATCATTCAGTAGAGGAGGGAAGATGGGCAGTTCAGGGGTTGGGTATATAGTCAAAACAGGTAACTTTTATTCCGGGTCAAAACAAGTAAATTTTAATGCAGGTCAAAAGGGGGTGGGTGTAAGAGTTGGATTGACCATGCTTCCTTTTATACATATCATTTATAACTTTATAGCTGCATAAACTACATTATTATAATTACAAATACTGAACTAGTAAAATAGCAATGTATCGTATTTTAGTAAATCCAAATTAGAATATTTGACACGTTTGACCTGCTTCTTTCTTACCAGGGTTTTATTTTGACATACAATAAAACCAACATTGACCCTTCCCCACCAAATCAATCAGAAATTGTTACATATGTGGTTCAGGTTTGGCAGTGCCAGCTTGCAAGTCTTTTTATTCAACTCTGCGCGGTACTTTTAATTTTCTGTTATGTAAGGAGGGTTTAGATCCAAGTTTGTCAAAAGTTGGTCTAAATTCCATACTGGCTAATACAACCAATACTTTCCCAGCATATATCTGAGTCAAGAGATCAAAGTTATACGAACCCATAGAAAACCAAACACACACTACAGCTTTTTGGTGCTCGACAAACCAAGTCCATCAGTTTCCTGGCTAGCAAAGCGTCAATCAAAACAAGCTTTCTCTCAACTTAGTCCATCAACAGACTCGATCATGTTACCACAGGTAAAATGAGTAAACCAGATATCCTTGAGATTTGCAGAAAGATAAACACATTTTATTGTTAACAAGCAAAACAAAGTACTTATTCTTATTTCAAAATGGTCACATACTCGGTAGCATACTTAACATAAAGAGGATAACGACTTTCATTCAAGGGTACAAGTTAACTACCCAGAATTTCACTAATAAACCTCTTTAGAGTTTCAGCAAATAAAGTGAAATCACATCTTTGATGCTTTGGCAAGCTTAAACCATTCGGTATGGAATGATCCAGGCATATCAGTCCTCTCATACGTATGAGCACCAAAATAGTCTCTTTGAGCTTGCACCAAATTAGCAGGCAACCTTTCCCTTCTATATGTATCAAAATAAGCAAGACTAGAAGACATACCGGGAGTACTAATACCCGAGTTAATGGCAAGACAAACGACCCTTCTCCAAGCAGACTGTCTCTCGATCATTTCATTAGCAAACTCAGGATCCACGAGAAGGTTAGCAAGTTCCGGATTTCTGTCATAAGCCTTCTTGATACGGTCCAAAAATATAGCACGAATAATACACCCACCTTTCCATATTCTAGCAAGCTCCCCTAGTTTCAAGTCCCATCCTTGTTCTACACTTTTTGCGCGAATCAAGTTCATTCCTTGTGCATAACTACATATTTTAGCGGCGTAAAGTGCTTGTCGAACATCATCAATCAACTTCTTTTTATCCACATTTTGATCGGATAAAATGTCACTCACACCTCCTGACTTAAACACTCTAGCAGCTTCAACCCTTTCGTCTTTCAACCCACTAAGGAATCTCGAGTCTAAAGAAGCAGCTATCGTTGGGGCTGCAACCGACAAATCAGCAGCTTGTTGAACAGTCCATTTACCAGTACCTTTCATACCTGTTTTATCCAAGACTTTGTCAACTAAATACCCGTCTCCCTTATCATCTTTGATTTTGAAAATATCGGATGTAATCTCGATCAAGAAACTTAAAAGCTCCCCTTTGTTCCATTCTGAGAAAACTTCATGCAATTCCTCATTGGATAGTTTTCCAACGGATTTTAGTACATCATAAGATTCAGCAATCAGTTGCATATCACCATATTCGATCCCGTTATGGACCATCTTCACAAAGTTCCCTGACCCACCTTTGCCTATGTATGTAACACATGGTCCACTATCGGGAACTTGAGCAGCCACTTTGAGAAGAATGTCTTCTATGTATTTGTAAGCCTCGAATGATCCTCCGGGCATCATCGATGGCCCGTTTCTTGCACCTTCTTCACCACCCGAAACTCCCATACCTAAATAAAGCAGACCTTTTTTAGCCATTGCTTTTTGTCTTCTTTCTGTGTTTTCATACCACTCGTTACCGCCATCTATAATACAATCACCTTTCTCTAAGTAAACAGAAAGGGTCTTGATTGTTTGATCAACGGGTGCACCTGCTTTGACTAGCATGATAACAACACGTGGCTTTTGGAGTGAATTGATAAAGGATTCGGGATCATGGAACCCGTATAATGGGAGGTTTCCTTCATTCTTGGCTCGTTCTACTGTCTCATCAACTTTTGAAGTAGTACGATTGTAAACGGAAATTGGGAATCCTTTTTCAGCTATGTTGAGGGCGAGGTTTTGGCCCATGACGGCAAGGCCTGCAAGTCCAGTCCTTGATTTTGCCATTTCCTTTCTACTGTTCTGAAATAAGAAAAAACTCATGAACATCATGAAAAGGGGCAACAAAAAGAACTGATATTCATCTGGTTAA
This sequence comes from Tanacetum coccineum, assembly GCA_026074375.1. Classification (NCBI taxonomy): domain Eukaryota; kingdom Viridiplantae; phylum Streptophyta; class Magnoliopsida; order Asterales; family Asteraceae; genus Tanacetum; species Tanacetum coccineum. The sequence continues at coordinate 72,891 of BQNB010000394.1, read as the reverse complement.
TCAATACATACTTCTGTAGTTTTATGGTTTACTCACTATTAATGAGATCTTGTTCATAGTTTTTATATAAAATTGACATGATAAACAATCATCATCATTCTTTACAGGTTCAATATTTTATTTAACTTTTGGATCAGTGATATGAAATATTTGTAGGGAGTGGAAGAGAGACCGGTAACCTTAGGCTAAGCTCGAGCTCAGCTCAATAGTTCGACGAGCTTTCATGATACAAATTCTAGCTCGGCTTGAATATAGGTATAGATCTAATATTCAATGATAAAACTCATTTATATTATAAATAAAAATTTACAAAAGAACTTGATCATGAACTCCAATTAATATATCTACATCTAAGAAAAGACTCAAAAAGCTCGAGCAGATGCCTTATAAGCTCGATCTCGGTTCCTTATATAATTTAAGCTCAAATACTGCAGCCCTGGTTCTTTGAATACCTTTAATTTCAGACTGGAAGTTGAAGGCAAGGAAGTATAGGGGGTGTTTGGAATTGAGGTCAGGAAACAGATTATTCCCTTTATTCAGCCAATTATCATCTTTAGATACTCAAACTGATTATTAGTACTCAAAATCATATTGCTAAATCCAAACACTCAAGCTGATAAGAAAAAAAACACAATATTCATACACTACAATCTATATCAAAGGCAATTCCAGAATTAACATTAGACACATAATATATAGAAGAAACAAAAAACTACAGTCAAGCAATAATTAGCCATAACATCATACTATCATAGTAGTACTATATTTATTATTTAAGCATATTTTAGTGACACAAATAGAAGAAAATACATAATACAACACCAGACAAGTTAATTAATCAGATAGTAAGTGATGATCACATATTAAAAAAAAGGTATGTAACAAGTTGGTGTTACCTTAGTAATGTAATATCTTAAGTTATGTCAAACTGGACATGCTGCTTCCTTTTTATTGTTGTTGTTGGTCAAACTGGACATAAAATCTTAAAAATATGCTTAATAAACAAACACCCTTTAGAGTTTAGCCTACATGGTAGTATTTAATACGTACTTATTCACCACTTCAAAACGATGTTTATTATGAGACAAAATAAGATTAGTTGTAGATTTTTTAAATTCTCTTTATAGGACAAACAATTGGTTATAAACGAGGTTTGTAACCCGCGCTTCGTCGTGGAGCGTGAGTAACTAACTCTGAAACGGACCAACGGGCATTTGGTCCAATGGTATGAAGGTTTTACCCTCCTAGGCAAGGTCTCATGTTCGAGTCTTGTCTAGGGCGATAGGGGTTTCCTCCCGCGTGTGTAAAGGGAAGGGTGCCATTGCCTTCTGGGCTGGACCCAACCTGGTTGTGTGGGCTCGCTACGCCTTCTGGGCTAGGGGCCATATAGCCACAAATTGCCGTTCCAAAAAAAACTAACTCTGAAACGGACTGATAATCCAAAGACCATTTCCGTAAATTGTTAGATGCATTATTTTACGGAAATTGTAATGGGTTGTCGTTCCGTTACAAAGTTAGTCGACTAACTTTGCAACGCATCAATAACCCCAGGGACTATTTATGCAAAGTTTTGTTTTATCATTTTAATGGCTCGGGAGTCGTGTAATTTTGTTTTCGCGAGTTCTGTCTTTTAATAACGAGTAATGCAATGTCTACAAAATCTTTACAAAAAGTTTTTCACACAATGATGTGTCAATATCATTTGTCCGATCAAAACAATTGTGAAAAAACAAAGACCTTATTTGATTTGACACACATCATTGCGTGGAAGTTTCTTTCTAAAAAATTTGTGGACATAGTATTTGAGCTTACAACTGATGTTGCCATCTATACATCTGGAATTGCATACTTGAGTGATAATTTGGCATGTATCTATCAACTAAACTATTAAAGTGAAATTTGAGCTTAAAACTTTGAAACAATACTAATCAGTCAGCGAATTGAAGTCCAGAACCAAATACGTTACACATGCCAAGTCTATTTGACATGTCATGTAAGTTCTTAAAGGTAGCAAAACTTGATGAATCTGGCAATTAACTAAACTCGTGGCGTATCATCCTAAACGGATGAGGTTTTCCTGATTAGGTTAGGACGAGTCTTTGATTCAGATGTACGCATGTTAATCGGGATATTCCGTGACCATTTCCGAGCATTATTCTATCATCCAATACACACAAGTCTATCTTTAAGAATTTTTACCAAAGTTAGGATGTCAGCACGTTCATATCGTCTTGAAATAAATATTAAGTCATCTTTTTATACATTAGTTTATGTTTGTATGAAGGACTAACTATAGACACAAACAGATATAACAAAATCGAAGTTTGTTGTTCTTTAATGCAACATGTGTCATGTTAAATAATAGAGTACCAAAGACTGTATAAGACCTTACAATAATATATCCAAAGGTAAAAATGTAAAACAAAGATTTAAATCTTCTTGGTTTGCCTAGCTACATGAATTCTCAAGAAATCTGGATCGAGTGCTTGAATTGCGATGTTAAAAAACACCTCTTCCGTGCGCTCACTGAATTGGCTTTTTGTGTTTGCTTTCTCATTTTTGTGAGTGAAACACTTCATACCTTGTAATCTTCATGCACGAGTCCCATTAGCGGTTTCAGGCCACTTGATCCGTTCAAGATTCATGATTCACGACTCAGAAAAGATTTTTAAAAAATGGTTGGATACATACATATAGGACCTTTTTCTACAATCCCATTGGAGGAATTCCTGTGTGATCACAAAAAGGTGTTAGCGTGAATTAAAAAAACCTCAAACGACACACGGCTTGAAGGTGTGCTGATCAAGTTAATTACCAGAGGTTGGCATTCGCCTTCGCATTGGCATTGGCCTTTGCATTGGTGATGGCATTGGCATTGGTGTTTGCATTTGCGTTGGCGTTGGCATTGGCATTGGTGTAGGATTTGGGGTTTGCTTTGATGGTCTCATTCCTTTGACTACTGGTCCATCAATATCAATCACCACGGCATCAGATGTCAAAAATGTCTTTGCAACCGATGCAGCATGTTCTATACAACACCGCACTACCTTTGTTGGGTCTATAATACCAGCAGCCATTAGATCTTCATATTTGTTACTTGCAGCATTGTACCCATATCTTACATCATCGTTGGACAATACCTAAATACAATAAAACAATGCAAAAATATGATAAAGGATTCATAAGAAAAAAAATGTTATGTGGTTTTTTAATAAATTTCCTATACATTTATTAGCATGGTTCATAGATTAAACATACATCATGGAACTAAATTTATATGTCAATTAGTACGCCAGAAAGTGATAGCTATTACATAGGGATGGCATACCTTCTCTATAACAACGCTTCCATTAACGCCCGCATTTTTGGCTATCTGTCTTGCCGGATATTCCAAAGCTCGTTTAAATATTTCAGCTCCTATCTTAAATTTCACATTACAAAAAGTCTGTCACTAACAATAATGACCGCTTAATATCAGTACATGATGGAATGTGAAAATGTAAATGTGGGATTACCTTTTGCTCTTCATTGTCCATAAGTTTTTTGATCTCGTTAACCTTCAAAGATAGTCTCAAAAGACAACAACCACCACCAACTACAACTCCTTCCTCAATAGCAGCCTTTAGCATGCAAATGAAAATGTAGAACCTTAAGAAGAGCAGCAACAAAAAAGTCAACAACTGACTATGAGTAAGTCAACCTACCTTGGTTGCATTTACAGCATCTTCCATCCTTAATTGTTTATCCTTTAACTCAACTTGTGTTTGAGCTCCAACCTATTCATAAGTTCAAAAAGCTCCAACATTAAGATTTCAAACAAATTCCTCGAAATTGAAAAAATATAAACGTACCTTTATAATGGCAATTCCACCTGACAATCTTGCTATTCGTTCATTAAGAATTCTCTTTTGAAAATTTTCTTCCGTGTTCTACAAGATAAACGGGTCAGAGTTCATAGTAAATGGAGTTCAACAAAATATAGGTTGACTTTTAAGGTCAACCAATTGCAATAAGTGGATTAAGTGGTGCACCTCAACAAGCTTTTGGATTTGAGTGACTCTTTTCTTGACGGCCGCTTGAGTGCGTCCATCAGTAACTATTAATGTAGAGTCTTTATCAATGACCACCTTACTTGCACTTCCAAGCATATCCTCACGAACCCTTTCAAGGGTCAAACCCGCATCCTCCCTAATCACAGTCCCTATAAGACCATATATTGCTCATTTTCTACATTTAGCTATTTGCTGATTAGTACAAGAGAAACATTATTAAGGTTGACTACCTCCAGTCAAAATAGCAATGTCATCTAAGTAGTGGCTCTTACGCTCACCAAAGGCAGGAGCTTTTACAGCTGCAGCCTTTAGTATACCTTTGAGTTTATTTCTGATAACCGGAGCCAAAGCTTCTTTTTCAACATTCTCAGCAATTATTACAACCGGATAGTTCCCTTTAACCGCAAAGTCCAATACTTTATACATATCCTTCGGGTTTGTTATAATTTTGTCAACCAATAGCAACTGCAATCAACAAAATTCGACACCCTTAAACCTTAACTTTCGAAACCATTTGACTTTGAGGTCAAACGTCATTTCTTTGAATTTTCTCACAGATGTATTGCACTTCAAACTTTTGATATCAACATTAGTCCATTTGACCACAAGATTCAAACTTTACATCTTTGAGTAAAAGGGAAGACACCTTACCTTGCAATCTTGAAATTCTGCTTTCATAGTTTTTCGATCAGTAAAATATTTAGACAGATAGCCACGATCAAATCGCATCCCCTCTACAATTTCTAGATTAGTCTCAGCACTATTTCCTTTCTCAATAGTGATAAAACCGTTCCGTCCTACTCGTTGCATAGCTTTGGCAATCATGTTTCCTACTCCAACATCATTACCTGCACTTATGGCAGCAACATCTGATAGCTCATGATCCTCAACCTACAAAGTAAAATTGATATTCGGCTGCCAAGTTTAGGCATTTTCAGATATAAATTCTTGTGTTAGGTATAAAAAGTTAAGAAAATTTATATTTCAGTTATTTACCTCTCTAGACATCAACTTGAGTTCTAATACTAGAGCATCTGCGGTTTTTTGAATCCCTCGTGATATCTGTATAGGATTCATGCCTGTTGCAATAACCTTCATAAATTCAAAAGTTTAGTTCAAGTCTTTATCTCAGATGGTCAGTTTTATGTTGGTAACTTAGGATTATGGTTTCCTTGTACCTTGACACCTTCAGCAATGAGGCCATGGGCAAGCATAATAGATGTGGTGGAACCGTCACCGGCTAAATCGTTAGTCTTTGCACCAGCTTGTCTTACTAACTTCACGCCTACGTTTTCTAAAGGGTCCTCTAGCTGAATCTGATAAACCATTTGAAAGACTAACTTATGACCATAGGAAGAAACAAAATGGCACCAGATGTAAGAACATCATTAAGTGTAAAATCTCAGGGAGCACAACTTAACATAATGAATCACACAAGGGAGTTTCACAAAACACTTAAAAAAGACAACTCTAACTAAAACATAAAGTATCGAAAAATTCATCATAGAAACAAACCTCTTTGAGAACAGTTTCACCGTCATTAACAATCTTAGGAGGACCATACTTATTTTGCAACACTACATTTCTACCCTTTGGACCCAATGTAACTCCAATAACTTCTGCCACCATCTTCACTCCTGCCTACACTCAAACTTCACAAAGTTACAATCCTTACATCACACAAATAATTAACAGCGCCCACATGAGATATTGAGATACTAATAACTATTAGATGACGATAAGTTGGCCCAAACCTAATTGTGGTTTGTGTCCATTAGGTTTAGATTGCTTGTTATGCATTTGTTATAAATACAGCAATCTTCATTATGTAAACCAAAAAAAACAAGATACATAGGCTAAAATCCTAAAGAATATACCCGACACAAACACAATCTTAACCTAAATTAATCTAAACCTAGATATGAAGGTTTCTCCATCCTTCCGAGGGAGTGATATGGGTAAGGGTGTGGCCAAAAGAAAGCGCAAATGGAGTTATATTGGTAAGGGTGCGGCAAAAAGAAGAACAACGAGTAAAAGGGATTGATAAGATCGGATATTCCGCTAATGATAGTAGTGAGGATTCATCTCCTGATGAATGGAGCGATAGTGATAGTACTGTGGTCTCATCCCCTGATGAATTTAGCGATAGTGATAGTAGTGAGAATTCACCACCTGATGAATGGATCAGAGATTCCGATAATGATAGGGGGGATGATTCACCCCCTAGGAAACAAGTTGAATTGATCGGATGTTCCGCTGATGATGGTGAACCAGGGGTAAGTGAGGATGAACTTCTTGGTCAGCAGCTCGGTGCCCTTGAAAAGGTTCAATACTTTGGGACTACAGCCAGTGCAGATGATGAACAGGCACTTCAAAGAGCTAAAAATCTGTTTCCCGGTGCTTTTGTGGAAATCGATTTGAAACGTTGGCTGACATCTTCAAGCTACAAGGTAACAAGGCTATGCAATCAAAGTTGTATCATGTGGCAATTGATTATTACAATCTTGCTATAGTGCTTTGTGGTGATAATGCTATTTATTATTGCAACAGTGCAGCTGCTTATATTCAGACCTGCCAGTATGCAGAAGCAATCCTGACTGCCAGAAATCAATTGCAATCGACCCAAATTACATCAAGGCCTACATTCATCTAGGGTATATTTATTATGTTCAAGGCATAGACGCCGCTCTTGAGAAAGGATATGGAATAGCCACGCATTTAGACCCAAGTAATGAATATATAAGAGAAAATGTTCGGGCAGCTGAGCACAAAGTATGGCAACAAAGAGAGGAAAGTGGCCAGAATTCAAATTGGAGTTATTCAAGTGAGGTTATGAGTGTCAGAGACCAAGTTCCACCACCTCTCTTTGGTAACAACTCTGGCGCGGGGCTACAAATAAGTGCAATGGGTCCTGCAATTACTAACGCAGGGGAGCTTTATGCGGCTATAAGAGCTGCATATCAGCTTGTTGGTGGCGTAGCAGCACAAGACAACAACTCTAATGGAAACTAATACTCATCTACTATCACTCTATTGCTACTATTTTACACTAACAATATCATAAAAGGTTAACTAGTTCAAAGAAAGATAAGTGAAAAATGCGAGTTACTGACTAGAAGCTTGGTTGTGGTTGAACCATCATGATTAAAGTGAATTTCTTTAGCCATTGCTGTGATTGAGTTTAATGATTTTCGACACGATTTATGAACTTTTGGATTCATAAATGATATTGGATTTGCAGCACATAGTGAGCAAACCATATTTCTTTTGAATTTCAAGTGTTGATAAAAGAATACAGAAATAAGGATAATGTGAAAATCATACAAACTATACATGACAGATAAAATGAAAATATCTCTTATTCTCTTGAATGTGCTTTTTAATGGGCCTTTAGTTTCATAGTATCCATTTAGATAAGGCCCAACTAAATTTTAGCCTACTGATAAGGCCCAAATGAGTTTGTCCATTTAATTTGACTAGCATACTACCCACACAAAGTAGCGAGTTCGGAAGCGAATGATATATTTTTTTTCTGCGAATATTGTTGAATGATTTTCTATAATGGATGATAGTTTCTAGAGATTGTTGTTATTATACTATATAACATTTATCCAAGTGTTGATTGAGCTGGTATTGTTGCGACACCCCGAGCCAGGGGGTCGACTTGAGGGAGTGGGACGGCTTAGGTGCACTGTAGAGCCGCGGCTTGAGCCGACACTGTTCACAAGCCGATCCGAGCCGATTGGCTTAGAGGGATTAAAATATTGAGTTAGTTCTTCTTATTGGGTTTTAATTAGGTGTCATTTAAGGTCCATTGCATGTTGCATATCTGTTCTCCACTACGAGAAAAGTTCTATATAGAACACTATATAATTAAAGAACAATCCGCTTCATCTCAACCATCCATTTTATTTCCATCTAATGGTTTAAATTAATTCCTATTATAATTTAATTAAAAATCCACTTTCATCCTATTTTTTTAAAATTAAATATCTCACAAATCGTTAATCGTTACGCAAAACGAAACATACCATCGCGACGATAATTAAATCATCTTTCTATAGAGGGGCACTTCTATATACTTTCGACGAACTTTTTTTTCGATTATTTTTTCCAGTCACGCCCAGAAAAAATCACACGTGATTCGAAAAATCACATGTGATTTCTTACATTAAAAATCACACGTAAATTTGTAAATTCACATGCGATTTATGAATTTATGAAATCACACATGATTTATTACTTTAAAAATCATAAGTGAATTTGTGAAATCACATGCGATTTATGAAATAGCACGTGATTTTTAAAAACAACAAATCACAAGTGATTTTACAAATCACGTGTAATTTTTTTTGGCGGAAATTTTAACACTAAAAAGTCGTCAAAAGTAAATGAAATCGGTTTTTTTTAGTTACGTCTGAAAAATCACATTTGATTTGTATCACAAATCACATGTGATTTTATGAAATCAAATGTGATTGTGCTACAAATCACATGTGATTTTTTCAGACATGACTGAAAATAAATTCGAAAAAAATTCGTCGATAGTATATAAAAGTGCCCCTATATAGAAAGATGATTTAATTCTCGTCGCGATGGTGTATTTTTTGTCGTTTAACGATTTACATTTGCAAGATATTTTATTTTTAAAAAAGAAGTGAAAAGTAAAGTTTTTTAATTGTTTTTTTATTTGATGAAAAATGAATGAGTAGGATGTGTTCTTTTGTTCATTGAGATGATATTGTTTATTAAGATGATAGTGTTCTATCATGATCCTCTTTAATGTTAGCCTTTCCATTAAAAAGAAGAGATTGAGATTTTTAGCCAAACTTCTCTTTATGGACCATGATACCATATGCTCGTACAAGTAAATATAGATACATCTTACTACCTTTAGATACTTTACAAAAGAAATAATCGTGAATGAAATTTAAACGTTCTAATTATAGTTTTCTTCAACAAACCAAATTAATAAATGTTGTTTACAGAATTTGTTTAAATAGTTTATGATGACGTATAATACGTATAATAGGCCTTCGGGCTTGGATTACATAAATTATACATGGGCACAAGCCCAACAAGACAATCGCAAAGCACAATAGGCCAAAGCTAAGCCCAGTCCCGTGCTGCCACGGCCTGGGAGAAATAAGACGGACGTGATAGGCCTTCCGTGGACCAAGCAACATCCGCGGAAGGGGACCACGTCCGTAAAACACGATTACTGCGGACCCTTATCCGATAAGGGTCCCACTTCGGCCCACTAACAGAAATAAGCGAAATATTAGGAAAACCTAATATTTGGCTCACCTATAAAAAGGGGTACTCTGACACCCCACAAGGTATGATTTTCTGACTACATTCTACACACACACATACTCTGATATTCTCTGATAAAACATGAATACTTACTCTTACGCCGGAGTCTAATCGTGGGGTCCGTCCCCACGATAAGACTAACGGTTTGTCTTTATTTGTGCAGGAAACCATCATCATCACTTGATTTAGTACAAGATCACGTCCATTGGCCCAGCCCAACAACCATTTAGATCCATCCTCTAAACCCATAACATTTTTTGTACTAACAAGTTGGCGCCATCCGTGGGACCACGAATACAACCGTGTTTCTTAAAATACTCACCATGAGCACTAACGGACAAACTCCCCTTAGCCAGCCCACGTCCGTCGTGAGAAATACGCTAGGGAAAGAGCCAGTTCCGCAAGATCCAGGCAGGCCTATTTCCGATGAAGCCTTGCGGGAATACTGTGACAGGAACTATCATCAGATTTTACCAATCATAGCTGAAAAAGTGCACCAGGAGAAGGTGCAACAGGAAAAGCTTAAGGCAGTAAAAGCTCGTCTCAACTTTGAAGAGACCTCACATCACTCCGAGTCGGGAACACCCACCAGAAGAAGGGGTTTGAAGGAAAGGCTCGGACCAAGGCATGTCCGCAGCAGATCCGGAAGCCCTGAGCCAAGACGTGGCCGCTCCGAGTCACCTAAGAAAAAGGGTTCGGAAAGGAAAACGGTGTTCAAAAGGTTGGAAAAAGGTGTATTCCACAGGCTCGGAGACAAGGGGAAAAGTGTGTCTGTATACTCAGACGACTCAAGGCGTCGGTCGTATCACAGTAGCCACAGGGACACTGAAAGCTGCCACCAAAGTTCCCGATCAAGAACAACGGAGCCCGCTTCCGAGAGACGTTATAACAAAAGGGCATCCTCGAGAAGAACGGAGGAGTTGTCAGAAAGCGAGGGTAGCGCCGGAGGTCATTGGAAGTCAAGAGTAAAAAGGGCAAAGTCGAGCGTTGAGGATGACCTGTCCCAACCATGGGTATGTGAAGAAACAGATCCTTTCACTCCTCGGATCCGTTACTTTGATTTCCCAAAAACTAGAATGCCTAGTCACATTAAAACATATGATGGAAGCGAAGATCCGGAAGATCATTTAAAGATTTTTCAGTCAGCCGCTAAGACGGAACGATGGGCAATGCCAACATGGTGTCACATGTTCAACTCTACACTTACTGGAAATGCCAGAGTATGGTTCGACGACCTCCCCAAGGAAACAATTGATAGCTATTATGACTTAAAGAAAACATTTTTAGAAAACTACCTCCATCAGAAGAAATGCATTAAAGACCCGGTCGAAATCCATAACATCAGGAAGAGAGACGGGGAGTCTACGGAAGAGTTTGTGCAGAGGTATAAACTTGAGTGTATGGACGTAAAGGGAGCTCCGGAATGCATGAAAATCTCTAGATTCATGCACGGGATCACCAATCCCGAGCTAATCAAGCGGCTACATGACAAAATTCCAAAGTCAGTAGACGAAATGATGAGGGTAACTACAGCATTTCTCCGGGGAGAAGTAGCCGCCTCCAACCGTGAACGGAAGAAGTTGTTCCTATCATGGGAACTGTAGGAAGCTAATCAATAGCAAAATTTCAAAAAAGGAGGCTTCCGGAACCAACAAAGGTCGGAAAGGAAGCAAGATCGTTTTGCACTACTTACAAAAACTCCCAAAGAAACATTTGCCTTGCAAAGGAACAAAGATAATAAAAAATTAAAAATTCAAAGCTCCGCCACCAATGGCAACCCCGGTAGAAAAAAGAAATGCTAACAAATTTTACGAGTTCCATGGAGAAGTAGGGCATAACACAGACGAATGTATGCACCTGAAAAAACGGATTGAAGAAATGCTCAAAGCAGGAAAGTTGTCACACTTGGTTAAAGAGATCAAACAAAACAACGGAAAGGAGCAACCTAAGGTGACAAAGAAAGGAGAAACCGCTGGGAAGGATAAAGCGATGGCTATCCTAATGGTTCAGCCCTGGGAAAGGGTGGCTAGGCAAAAAATAACGCAGAGTTTCTCTTCTAATTCAGAAATCTCTTTTCCACCATTGGGGGAAGATGAAGGGACAGAGGGTCCAATGATCATCGAGGCGGAAATAGGAGGCCACTGCGTGCACCGTATGTACGTAGATGGCGGATCAGCTTCAGAAATTTTGTATGAGCATTGCTTTAGCAGACTCCGTCCGGAAATCAAAAGACAATTAATACCAGCCACTACTCCTTTGATTGGATTCAGCGGTGAAATAATATGGCCGATAGGACAAATACAACTACTGGTAGCAATTGGAGACGAAGAGCATTCCGCTTCAGCTTTGATGAATTTTGTAGTAGTGAGATCACCATCCCCGTACAATGGAATTATTGGAAGACCGGGGGTTAGGAAATTGCAAGCGGTTCCTTCAACAGTTCACGGAATGCTGAAGATCCCGGTAGATGGAGGAGTAATTACTTTAAAAAGCAGCAGGTTAGTGCCACTTGAGTGCGCAATGGTCTCCGGATCTGAAAGAACTCTCCCGGCCAGCGAATCAACGGTGGAAGAAAGGATAAAAGTGGCAATCAACCCAGAATACCCGGAACAGACTATAATGATCGGATCAACTCTCACAGAAGAAGGTCGCAACAAGTTGTGCAGCCTGCTCCAACGAAACTTGGATATTTTCGCCTGGAAGCCTGCGGACATGACTGGCGTCCCAAGGCACATCGCGGAGCACCGTTTAAATGTGCGGAAGGGATGCTCTCCGGTTAGACAAAAGAAAAGGGGGCAAGCGGCTGACAGAAACCAGGCAATACAAGAAGAAGTAGGAAAGTTAGTAGAAGCAGGAATCATGAGGGAAGTACACTACCATGACTGGTTGTCCAATCCAGTAATGGTAAAGAAGCACGACAACAGTTGGAGGATGTGTGTAGACTTTAAAGACTTAAACAAAGCATGCCCAAAAGACGGTTATCCGCTACCGGAAATAGACTGGAAGGTAGAGTCCCTGTGTGGATTCCCTTTCAAATGCTTCTTGGACGCATACAAAGGCTATCACCAAATACAAATGGCAAAAGAAGATGAGGAAAAAACAGCTTTCATCACAAGCCAAGGAATATTTTGCTATACAAAGATGCCTTTTGGCCTGCGGAATGCCGGAGCCACTTACCAGCGTTTGGTGGATAAAGCATTCCATAAACAGATCGGCAGAAACCTCGAAGTATATGTAGATGACCTTGTTATCAAAAGCCGCACGGAGGATGAAATAGTCAGAGATATGGAGGAAACGTTCCAAACTCTAAGAGAAATTAATATGAAGCTGAACCCTAAGAAGTGCACCTTTGGAATAGAAGAAGGAATGTTTTTAGGGTACAAGGTTAGCACCAGGGGGCTGAAAGTATGTCCGGACAAAGTAGACGATGTTCTAAGCCTCCCATCCCCAAGGTGCTTAAAGGATGTGCAAAGGTTAAATGGAAAGCTCGCAAGTCTGAACCGGTTTTTAGCCAAATCAGCAGAGAAATCATTACCATTCTTCAAAACTTTGAAAAAATGCACGAGGAAAAGCGATTTCTATTGGACTACGGAAGCGGAAGAAGCGTTCAAGCAAATGAAGCCGAACTTCCCATGTTAGTCGCACCAATGGAAAAAGAGGAGCTTATCGTTTATCTGGCGGCAGCAAAAGAAACGGTAAGTGCAGTCCTGATGACGGAGCGGGAAGCTAAGCAAATGCCTATATACTTTGTCAGCAGGGCGTTAAGAGGTCCGGAAGTAAACTACACGTCTATGGAAAAATTGGTGTTGGCTTTGGTTCATGCCAGCAAGCGCCTAAAGAGGTACTTCCAGGCACACCCAATCATAGTCATTACGGACCAACCGATACAACAGGTATTATCAAGGCCGGAAGTAGCAGGAAGGCTACAAAAATGGAGCATTGAACTGGGAGAATACGCAATACATTACAGACCCAGAGTATCGATCAAGGGGCAGATATTGGCAGACTTTATAGTCGAACGACCGGAAGAGGAATCTCTGGATACTCTAATGGGAGAAGAGGAGGAACTCCCCGAACCATGGATCTTGTTTACGGACGGAACATCCTGCACAAACGATTCCGGGGCAGGACTAATACTCACAAACCCGGAAGGGATGGAGTTTACTTACGTTTTAAGATTCAGGTTTGATGCAGCAAACAATGAAGCGGAATATGAAGCTTTGATTGCCGGACTAAAGATCGCGGAGCAAATGGGTGTAAAAAATCTCCAAGCAAATGGTGATTCATGGTTGGTGGCTAATCAAGTGAATGGAACATATGTTGCGAAAGAAACCGACATGGTTCGATATTTGGAGAAGGTAAAAACGCTCACCAGCAGCTTTAAAGCATTCTCAATAAAACAGGTCCCTAGAAGCGAAAACAAAAAGGCAGATGTGTTAAGCAAAATAGCATCAACAAGCTTTGCACATTTGAGTAAACATGTAACGCCCCGACCCAAAAGGGTAGAAGTATTACAAATATGGTGTGACATCAAAAGCATTCATAATCATAACACAAGCATAAACAGCGGAAGTCTTAAATAAATAACCAAAGGAAATAAGTCAACATGACTTAAAATACATAAGTTCTCAAAGGACAGACGTATCCAAACGAAATAACTGAAATAACGAATATTGATATGTGTTTAATTACACATACCATTTTTCATATTAAGCGAACCTAAATGACTAAAAACGTACCAAAAATACATTGTATTTGTATGTTTGCATTTGTATTGTGCAGGAAACGGATATTCAAGAAAAGGAGCAAAAAGAAAGCCAAAAGCAAACGAATCCAAGCATGGAGTGGAAAGGGCAAAGTCAAAAGTCAAGCCAAGTAAAGAAAATACAACTTGAGGGGCCAAAACTGCCAAAACCTTAAGTTGTATTGCAAAAGAGAAAGACAAGGGTTAAAATTGCAAAGAAGGTAGAGATTGCATTTAAGTTATATAACTTAAGGGGACCATTTCTGCCTACTCCCCAAAAAGTCTTCTTTCCCGCCCAACAAACCCAGGAACAACTTGTATGTCGCCCCATACTTCTTCCCTGCAAAACCATCTCTCTCCCTAGCCAAAATCATTTCCTCCACCCTACTAACCCCCCAGCAGTATAAAGTCCATGTTGGCAATCCCTAACCTTTCCCAAAGCATTTTCGATGGCTGAGATTGTCTCCAAAGAAGCTCAAAAGAAATCAAAGGCTGGGATTTGTTTTAGTCTCTCCTCACACAACAAGCACACTTGTTTTTATCTCTCCAAAGAAGCACAAGCTGCAAGATGAAGCTTTGGCTATAAATAGAGCTTTTTGTAAGCCTTTGAGGCATCTAGTTTTTAGTTTTCTTAGCAACTAATTAATTTTTAATCTTAAGCTTAAATTTCAAAGTAACTTACAGCTTTTACTTTCAGCTTTGTAACATTTCCAAGTTTTAATGCAAGTTTGAAGTTTGTAAGTCAATTTACAATACCAGTGTTAAGTTTCTTAATCATATTGTTTTGTGTTTAAAATCATCTCACCACAGCTTACTCATAAGCTGTTTTCATTAAGTAAAGAGAAAAAGTTAAGTAGTAAAGAGAAAATCACAAATATCACTCTCAAATATACCACAGCTTATGGTATGGATGATAAGCCAATTCTGGATGGGCTTATGGACTCTCACTAGCTTGTTTTATACAAGCTAGAGCTTGTAGATTCTCTGTTTGACCCTGTTTTGAGCAAGGGTGTTGTAAGTTTTTCTTTTCCTTATTGTTCTTATTTTCTGCAGAACTGTTTTAAGTGCTTATTTTGCTTATTTGCTAATTGAAAAGTGTTTGTAAGTGCTTATTCTTAATTAAAATTGCTATAAGTTCTTATTTTGTTGATTGAAATCCTGTTTTTAATTAAATTGAGAGAAAAATGATTTTTGAAAGGGGTATTTTCAACTAACAAGTACTAACCTTAAGATAGTTCTGCTAGTTAACACTTTTGGAACAGCATTTACTTAACAAACACTACCAGGTACTAACTCCAAATAGTACAGCAATTCATTATCTTTGGATTTCAAAGTATCATTCTAACTATACACTAAGCAGTACTAACTCCAAGTAGTACTGTCAGTTAAAATTGTTAGTATTGACAGTCAATTTTAGCTTAATCAGCTTATTATTTCAGCTTTTTTAAGATTTCATTAGCTTTTTAGAGTAGTTACGCCTATTTATGTTTATTTATTTTCATAGAACTATATTGCTTTTCAAAATAATTTTAAGAGTTAATACGGTTTTAGTTTTCTAGCTTTTTATTCATATAGTCCATTCTGGTTGCTTTATTCTTATGCTTAAGTGCTTATTTTGGGTAGTTAACCTTCTGTTTTAGCTTATTTGCTTATTTCCTGTTTAATTGTGTTCTATTAAGGCTAGCAGTACTAACCTTAACTTAACAGTACTAACTTATAACTAGCAGTACTAACTTATAGCTAGCAGTACTAACTCTAAGTTAATACTGGTAGTTAGTACTGGTAGTTAATACTGGTAGTATTGTTGTTTGTACTGTTTTGTCTCTCTTGTTTTAATTTAGCTTAATTGCATGCTTAATTTGCTTATTTAGATTTAGATAGCTTCTTGTTCATTCTTAAGCTTTTAAGAGCTTATTTGTGCCTTAGGTGTAAGTTTTTAGTGTTTTGCTTTGCTAGCTTAATTCAATTCTCTACAGCTTATGTCTTTGTTTAAAAATTTTATGTGAATTTTCTTATCAGTTTAATTCCCAATCATTCCTTGTCATATTCAAACACCAATCATCAATCGTCTCTCGATTTTCCATCTCAGCCTCGTTGGGACATAACGACCCGGGAACACTCTATACTGCTTCCGGTTTTCTTGATCTCGCGTGATTTCGTCCCTTGGTGTATTTATATCAAATATAGATAGGTTTTAAGGGATGAGTTCGCGCGTAGACCAGTACTCAGTACTTATACGACCTTAATTTAAATAGGTTGCATCTAAACGTTTTGCGTGACGTTATCTTGTGTTATTGGACTAACAGTACTCAAGGGTGAGTTCATAAGCCCCACTTTTACAGTTTTACTAATTTACTATTTGTTGGGGGAAAAAATGCTTTGGTTTTATAAATAAGACGCAAGTGTTTAAAGTATATTGATTAGTGTTTTTGCCTAAAGTAGAGAAACACCTCCTGAGCCCATTATCAGAACTGTCAATGCAATAGATGTAGTTGTTAATTGCATTATGTAATACGCATAATTGTTATACAATAGATCTATTAGGAATTAACCTCAATCCGTTGGGTGATTAGCTATCACTGTTGAACGAACGTTACCATACGTCGGACTTGGATGTTGCGGGTTACAACATCTGTATGGGCAAAATAACTGCTAAAATAGCAAATATAGGTTGAGCTTCAGTGTCATGAGCTTAGAGCACATAATCTGGTTTTGTGATTGTTGGCATATGTTGTAAAATCACGGGGAAAGTCTTGCGGTCCTGCATAATTTAAATACATAAACCTATGAATTCACTAACATTTTTGTTGACGTTTTAAGCAATGTTTTCAGGAGGTCAATAGGCACGAGGTGCCAAGGATGCATTGGATTACATTTTGGATTGCACACTTAAAGATTTATGTGCATCATATTTTGGGAAATGTATTGTTGTCTTTTGTAATATTAAACAAGGAACAAGAAAAGCTTTATGCTTTTGTATTATGTCTTATAATTAAATCCAATGTATCAGTTTAAACGACTTTTTGTGTCGTTCTTATATATATCTTGTGCTGTTGATCTTGAAGTAACACGCCCCGGATCCTTATTCCGCTGCGACCCATTTTGGGGGTGTTACATAAAAGGTGTTGTTATACAAGAGCCATCTACAACAACAACAACAACAACAACAATTTATTCACAACAATCATCACAAGACAAAGGTAAAGGAATAATGGTAGAAGAACTTGTAAAGACTATGAAAAAGAAAGATCAAATCACGCTTGATGAAGAGATTGCATTTAAATTACAAGCAAATATTGATGAAGAGGAAAGAATTGCCAGAGATAAAGAAGAAAAGATTTATGAAGCCAATATTGCTTGGGATGACATTCAAGCAAAAGTGGATGTTGATTACCAGTTGGCTGAAAGACTGGAAGCTAAAGAACAAGAGCAGTTCACAATTGAACAAAAAGCCACATTGTTTAAATAAATCCTAGTGCAAAGAAGAAAACACTTTGCAGCTAAAAGAGCAAAGGAGAAGAGGACAAAACCATCAACAAAACTTAATAGAAGAAGACCATGATTACTGACCTTAATAACATGGAAGGTTGGAAGCACAAAGACTTGAAATCTAAAGACTTTGATTCTATCAAAGAGTTGTTTGAAAAAGCTTTCAAAAGGGTAAACACGTTTGTAGATTATAAACGAGACATTGGGTGAAGGTAGTTCAAAAGAGAGTAGGAGAAGATATAGAACAAGAGAATACTAAGAAGCAGAAGGTGGATGACGATAAAGAAACAGTAGAGCTTAAACAGTTAGTGGAAATCATTACAGATGAAGAAGAGGTAACAATTGATGCTATTCCTTTGACTGTTAAGTCTCCAAGGATTGTTGACTATAAGATCCACAAAAAAGGAAAGAAAAGCTATTATCAAATAATAAGAGCTGATGGAAAGTCTCAAATGTATAGAGTCTTTAGTCAAATGCTTAAAAGTTTTGACAGGGAAGATTTGAAAGACTTATACAAGTTTATAAAAGCACAAAATATGGAATAACAAGATAAGTGGAGATAATGGATTTATCTGTTATGGAATGATAGAAAATAATGTTTGAACCACTTTAAAAGATGAAATATGGGAAGCTTGCAACAATGGATACAAAGTCATAGAATGGAAGTTGTATGACCTCTTTAGAGTACATTCCTTGAGATGCAGTCTATGCATATATACATGTTGGTAGAGAAGCAATATACCTTTACACCACCTACAATTATAGATATGCTGAACAAGAAGCTTCAGGTTAATTATTTTAGTGAAATGGTATATCAGCTTCTTAAACTTCTCACAAAACAACTTAAGAATCAATAAAGTGTTTGGAAGCATCCTCCTGGTGATTATGGAGCTTTTAATAGAGAAACTTGATGATTTTAGAGATAAATATCAAGTTTAGGGGAGGATTGTTAGGATTAAAAGTCTTTTTAATGCTGTTAGTATTAATGTTGCTCTTATTGATGTTAATGCTGCTCAGTCAAAGTTAGTGTTGCTAGAGAATTTCAATGAAAATTATTCTAACTGTTTAAGACTGCTGGTGAAGTTACAACTGCCAGTACAAAGTTACTACTACTAGAGGAAGTTACTACTGCTAGTGGAAGTTAAAACTACTCAAAGACTTAGAAGAATAAATGCTAAGTAGTTACTACTGTTAGTACAAAGAAGTTTTACAACTCCCTAGCCAGTGTACCTAATCGTTGTAGCGTAGTATAGGCAAGGCTTGGGGGTTGTTATCGTTCTCTAGGGGAATAGCACTGTGAAGGCTAGATCGAATGTTCATTGAGGTCTAAAGGTTGAAGGAAGATTATTTTTGTATTTTTGTGTTTTATAGAAAGCAAGTAAACTTATGGTTTTGAGAGTTGGTTTGTATTAACTAGTTATACTTTTAATCTAATCTAGTGAGGAGACAAATATACAACGAAGCGTATTCACTTGGGATGCACTACTCCTTGCTAGCTATCAAATTCTACCTATTGCTTTGTCACACTTGAGAATGGTAATGTGTAATTATTTCCTAAGTCATGAACGAATTACATGAACCTCCGTCTACGTTATATGACCACTAATGCAACGCACAAGTAAGGTAGTATGAAGACTATTACATGGCCTTAGGAGTACACTAAGTGCATGTGAAATATATTAAAAGTGGATCAACCATATTAGGGGGCAAGGTAGTATGAAGACTGTTACCCGATGGTATCCTTTCTACACAATCATGTTTCCCTAGACATATCAACAGCGATACAGATAAAAGCTGGTTTTCTAGAGCCTAACACGTACATCCATCAACAAGAAGCAATAGGAAACAAGAATTATAAATTATAATCAATTAGACTCGTTGAATATGTCACAAATAATAGGATCCAATCAATTAATAACAAGGTTCATGCAATCCCAAATAAATACTAGATGAATTAACCAAGCATACTCAAGCAATATAAATCATAATCAACAAAAGGAATCGAAGACATGAATTAAGATGGATATGATAATCAAACCATAACAAGATGTTTATGGCATGAATTAAGTCTTCTAAGTTGCTGGAAAAACACCTACCCAAACCCTAGAATCAGACTTAGGGTTAGGGGCTTGATAAAAACGAAGTTATGAGGCTGTATTTATAGGAAAAACCTAAACCGACATTTGTGACGGCGTCACCAATAACATGTGATGCCGTCACAACAACTTCTTTCGCATGGTTGTATATTTTCTCATTCTAAACTCGTGAGCTGTTGAATTGTCAAAATCCGAGTTCGTATGAAAGAGTTATGATCAAAACAATATCTGGTACTTCGCGAACGGACAATAACTCGAATGACATCCTTTAATCTAGAACTTCTAAGTTTCTTAGAGGTCGCTATGTTTATGACGCCGTCGCCAAATCTCTGACGCCGTCATGGGTTGAATTGTGACGGCGTCACGTGTATTGGTGACGCCGTCTCCAACTGCTGAGAACATTATCTTGAGTGATGTTGGTGTAGGTCCGTAGTCTTGTCCGTTTCTTCTCTAAATGAGCCCAAGTCACGTGTAATACTTCCAAATGTCTTCCAAATGTCTTCCAAATGCAAAATACCTAAAAAGGAACGATTAAGTACCTATTTTGGGCATAAATGCATGATTTAGGGGGTTAAACGACCCCAAAAAAGTATATAAAATGACACCTTATCAAATACCGCCTAAACTTTGGGATTGCTTTTCCTTCAAGCAAATAGGCTTTTCCTACCTAGACAAAAACAAAAATACGAGGGTCACTTTACAACTCATTAAAGTATCTACAACACAACCTTCTAAACCTCATAATTAAAAGCACTGGGAAATAAATACTAGCACCCTTCACATTAAGTCTTGGGGATTACTCATCTTTCACTCAGTTGTATAATAAATTATAACATATGGGGGAAACGGAAAATCAACACTCATTACCTGTCATAGCATATAAATTACCATAGGCTTGGTAAAGGATCAAACCTCCACCGCTAGGTGCAAGTATTATTCATTACTATCTAAGAGGTCTTTTAAAGGGTTGTAGGGGTGTATGTGTAAGATAACATATAATAGAAACATAAATGAATGGGATACATTTGGGTGGCTTTGGGTGAATTTAGAGTGGAAGGGTTAGCTAATTATTTACATAATATACAGAACACGGTATTTGGTCGCTAAGCCAAGACGTCAAACGAAGATATACAAACTCTGGAATTCTACACTAGTAACTTTACATCAATCTCACATTCATTTCCATTTCTACATTTTTTTAATTAACATAATAACGTATCACATGGGGTATTCAACGATAAGGCTGTAGATACGTATCACGCCACTAACAACAGTGAGGCTTTTACATGCTCGATATTTACAATCTATCTAATGACCTAATTTGAGGTGGATCAAAATAATATGGAGATCATTTGACAAACATATAAGGGTATTGACTTAACTTTTCTTCCCTATTCTTTCGCAAAATAAATACTATCATGAATCCCAATCGTCCCAAAACTGTATTTACAAGGATAAGGACTTAACAACGGTGTACTCAAATAATTAACTTGGGTTATCATAATAATGTACTAAAATCGAGTAAATACAAGGTAGGCTAGGGCTTTTTGGGGTAACGATTGGTTTAAGGGTGATAATGCTCTTCATTAATAATCTGGAATCCACCAGAAAATTAGGAGAACCATAAAAAAAGATAGGCTTGGAGGGTTGTACTAGGGGTATCCTGCACTAATAACGAGTGCATGGCAAGGGTGTGGGATAGTTATATGATCAGTGTGACCATTATAACAATTACATGTTTAAAACATGGGTTAATCCTAATGCCTCTTATCAAGCAAATCCTAATACTTATTATGCGGTCTCGGGATGCATCACAATAACAAGTTCTAGAATTTAATATGCTACCGGTACACTCTCATAATCCTAAAGTAACCAATACCAAAGTTCCAGAAAAGGCGACAAAACCACGCATACACATCCGTAATGACGGAATAGACACACATGATTACTCACTCCTTAACTCGAACAAGCTAAAGGTATAATATCTAAGGGCGAACCTCACATTTTGGGGGTGGGAATTTTGAGGTTTTGTGCTAGTAATATCAATTCTTACCAGAACGCTAATAAACTCGGAATTTTTGTCGGTATGGGTCATACAAAATTTTAAATTTAGTAAAAATCACCTCTTATTTATATGTTTTGATATATACCCATCATTTAAGGAACAAAGCAAATACAAATGAAAGAATAATTTCTAAGGCTATTTTTTCCTCTACACTTAGTTGAACATTGTCCTAATGTTCTCTAGGAGTAACCGTAAAAATGATAAAGGGAAAAGAAAACATGGAAAAGAAACTAGTACTCCCCTGGTTTACTCAATAATGGAGAAGAAACATGCGATAACTGGTTAAATCGTCCTCCAAGAATCATCCAATGAAACTTCCTAAGAACTTCCAAGCTTCTTCTCATCAATATAACTTTAATTCAAAGACAAAGACAACTACACCAAGCGTAAAGTCCACGGGTGAATAAAAAGTAATGATAGGATAACTAATTCAGGTAACTAAGGGGGTGTTTGTTTCGGCTTACAAAACATAAGCTCATTTGGACTTATATTTTATAAGCCCCAATTTTCTGACTTATTTTGAGACTTATGAGTTATATAAGTTTATTATATCATAATAAACTTATATAAGCCCTCAAGTCTCAAAGTAAGCCAAAAAATTGAGGCTTATGAAATATAAGCCCAAATCAAATTTGATTTCGGCTTATATTTTATAAGCCCTAATTTTCTGGCTTATTTTGAGACTTATGGGCTTATATAAGTTTATCATATCATAATAAACTTATATAAGCCCACAAATCTCAAAATAAGCCCAAAAATTAAGGCTTAAGAAAAATAAATCTAAATCGGCTTATGTTTCCTAAGGCTTATGTTTCCTAAGCCAAAACAAACACCCCCTAAATACATGCTTAAATAATGTGGCTCTTGACAAATGTCATTGACTAATTTGTTGTTTCATCATAACCTTTGAATTTGTCACATGACCCCTTGTGTCATTAGACATTCTCATAGTAGTAATTTTTATCAACAAAAGATACACCGCGATGAATGCTTTCTTCTTCTTTAATTTTCATCTTTTTCTGCTACTCATTGTTAACTGAAAATATTATCAATAATGCATTTCCTGATTTCTACAATTTTTTTAAATATAATAAACTAACTGAACATAAAAGATAACTGTTCACACACTAATACAAGAGTTGAAAAAAAAATACATAAATAAAATATAACTTTCTAATGTATAAAATAATTTGTATTAATAAAAGGGTGAAGTTTAAAGATACGTAACATACTTTCCCAAAAAGAATGAAATACTTGACCTACTTGTTTAATTATCAGTATCGCTAAATAACTTTCAAATTTTATTCGATATACGTAATATGACCGGGTATTATTGACCTGTTTAACTTTAACCGGTCACTACTTAGAAATTTTACAGTTTTGGTCCATGTGATTTACGTTGACTTTGAACTTTAGTCTCTTGACTTTTTCCACTTAATTTTTTTTAATTTTTTTCATTTATTTATACACTAATTCTTTTTATACTTTTTCTTACCACTTATTAATACACTATTTCTTTTACACTTATCACACTTTTTTTACACTATTTTTTTTATTTATTCATACACTAATTTTTTTACCACATAGAAAAATAACACTAAGTTTTTTAACACTTATTATACTTATACTTTAACGGAGCTTCAAAAAAAGTTATTTTTAGGAAAAAATTTCTAAACATTGCGTTGATTTTTTTCAAAACTGACACCCTCGCTTTAACACTTATTATACTTATACTTTAACGCACGTTTTTAAAAAAAATTGTTTAAGAAATATAAGTCACATGAGGGGTGTTTAACGGTCAAAATTTAAGGCACACGAAGGTGTTAGTTTTGAAAAATGTTTAACGCAACGTTTAGAAATTTTTTTCCTAAAAAGATTTTTTTATGAAGTTACGTTAAAATATAAGTATAATAAGCAAGGTTGCAAAAATCGTGAATTGTTAGCCGGGCGGTTGACCACGCTGTAGCTAGTAATCGGTCAAGGCGGGATTAATCGACGATTAATCGGATTTGGCAAAATTTGGGTATTTCCGGCAAGTTTTGTGTATTTCCGTCGAGTTGTAGATATTATTGGCAAGTGTTTTTCTAGAAAACAACTTGTAATAAATAGTTAATATAAGTGATCAAAACAAGTTTACGGTGAGTTTTAGGTACTTTCGCCAAGACTGGAAGGTTTCCGATAAGTTTGACCACCGTTGACCACGGTTGACATATTTGTTTGACCCTGTTACATTAATCGGCAAGGTTGGTGGCTTTGTAGCGATTAATCGGCCTTATAGACTTTGTTTTGCAACACTGATAATAAATGTCAAAAATATTAGTTTTATTTTCTAAGTGGTAAAAAGAAGTAGCATATGAATAAATGAATAAAGTAACAAACAAAAATTAGTTTAAAAAAGTGTAATAAGTGTAAAAGATTAGTGTATGAATAAGTGGTAAAAAAAGTATAATAAGTGTAAAAAGAATTAGTATATAAATAAATGAAAAAAAATGAAGTAAAAAAAGTCAAGAGACTAAAGTTGAAAGTCAATGCAAATCATAAGGATCAAAACTGTAAATTTTCTAAATAGTGACCGGTCAAACAAGTCATACCCGGTCGTATTACGTATATCGAATAAAATTTGAAATTTATTTATGATAATAAAACAGGTAAGTTATGTATTTCAATCTTTTTGAAAAAGTATTTTTTAAACTTCACTCTTAATAAAATATAATGTGTGCAAATGAATTCTCATACTTTGTACATATTTAACAAAACATTTTTAAATGGGATATAGTAGTGCCCCAACCACGACAGAGAACAAACACCCTCTCCATGTGTGGAGAGGGTATTTATACTTACATGAGGTAGACATGGGCCTTGGTTACATGGGCTTTTCATGGACCTTGGACTAGTTACCTATGTAAGTTTTCAAATATTACTTGACGAGCTATCTTTCGATATCTTTGAAGTGACCGAGACTTTTCTAGAAATTTCGTATTCCTAACAATCTCCCCCTAAGGGAGGTCACTTCATGTTACAAAAACTTAAATCTATCATACTATGAAGGTTTTCATTCTTGTGCTCGCAGACTTCTTTCTTTTTCTTGTCTTGTGAATATGATGTAGTGATATTTGACTTTAGGCTTGAGCTTGTTCTTTTATCTTGACTTGTGTGTGAATATGTGATCTTGAATACCTTGAGATCATCAACCAAGCATAATCTCGTTTCGCCATCTTGTAAACTTTGCCATCTTGTGAACTTGTGACTTCTGGACCGACATGCTCATACCTTTCTTGATTTGTTGACTTGAAAAGCTTTAATGTTGCATCTTTCTTGAAATTCTTTAACTTTAACACTTCGTCACTTCGAGAAAGACGTTCGGTATCAGAGTGACGGAAACTTCTTTGAAATTCTTTGACTTTAATACTTCGTCACTTCAAGAAAGACGTACGGTATCAGAGTAGCGGAAGTCTTGAAACATGTACTTGAGCTTTCATGATGTCTTTATGTTTGTCGGTCGGGTATGAGCATGTGGCTATGAATCTTGTGAGTCAGCTGGAATCAGGTACCTTCACCTCCATCTTTAAGTATCCTGCATTAAAACAGTTAGCAATAAAGCGGGGGGACGAATATGGCTTTGTCATTCGCCCGTGTTTGGTTGGAGTAACCTTCGAATCCGTGAGGATCGACCTGTGATCAGGTAGATTCAATTTAAGAAGAATCTCCTTGACAGGATTTCCAGCTGAAGTATAGAATCTTTCTAACACATTTGCATTAGATTCATCAAACTCAGCATGTTCTCATTAAATTGATTTGAAAATCAATCGGTGTATCACTTGCAAAAGTGTTTTTGTGACACACCGAGAGTGTTAATCATTTCAAAAATTCATTAACAACCGTTGATCCATTTCCTGGAACAAGTTTGATTCTTATAGAATCGCACCATCGTTTCTTTCCAGTTGTCACAAGTTTGATTCATAAAGAATCGCACAAGTTACCTACCATGAGCTTGTTTGATGTTGGCTCAAGCAGGATTTCCATCTTCATTGTGAATGAGTTCACTCTGATGTTCTGGCAAAATCACAAGGATAATGCGTAGGACTCTTAATATATATCTTGTAATTCACATTGTGTGATTTAGCAAGCAGAATTTGACAAGTGTCCTAATGAGATTTATGGATGATCTCTTTTGGCTCTAGACTCAATAGTGCACTTTGATTTTAGTGATCGGAGGCTGGAGCTGAGTGCCACCTTTTCAATATCAACTAACTCGGAGTGAGAAAGTCAATAGAAATGAGTGTATCTCCGTGAGATTTTGAAACAAAGTCTTTCTGACTTTGAGTGGCTGGGAGGGGATTGTGCATAGCTATCACCTGGGTCCATGACTGTCTTCAAATGTCAGGACTTCACTCTGAGTGTTTCGACAAGCTTATGTATGACCCGGTTTCTGCCCTAGTGGTATGGAGGGCTTCTTTATTTTTCCCTTTATCCTTACATTTCTTTTTATTCTTCAACCCCTTCAGCTTACGAGAATTATACAATTTTTTATCATTTTTAATCATACCTAAGGACTTCTACACTAACTAGTGGATATCCCTGGGTAGATCCCTCCGGTTCTGGCTGGATCATGGGATCTGATTACCTAAGCACTACCGCCTTTATACTTCATGAATTTAAAAAAAAAAAAAAAAAAGAAAAAGAACTATGGTCGGTCTTTTGGGTAATTAATCTCACGTTCCTTCCAAAAACATTGAATTTTCAATCAAAGTGTTTGATATAATATCAAAAAGATTTACACTTTGAGAGTTTTTCATCTTCCACAAAAATACAGGATATGTGAATAGGTACCACCACTATTCATCAACTTCATCTGCCAATTGTTTCAGAGTCTCCGGCGTAAAACTCCGCATTCCCAGCTTGTTGATCAGAAATTCAATTCTTTCTCGGCCAAGAGCTTTAGTGAAGATGTCCGCCAGTTGATACTCCGTATTGACAAAGTAAAGTTCGATCACCCCATTCTCAACATGCTCCTTGATAAAGTGAAATCTGATGTCTATATGCTTTGATCTGGAATGTTGAACGTTGTTGCAGCATAAGGCAATAGCGCTTTTGTTATCACAGTACATTGGAATTTTGTTGAAACCAAAGCCATAGTCGGTAAGCTGTGATCTCATCCAAAGGATTTGAGCACAACAGCCGGACAAAGCAATATATTCAGCTTCTGTACTGGATATCGCAGCGCTTTTCTGCCTTTTTGATGACCAACTTATAAGTCTATCTCCTAAAAATTGCATACTACCAGATGTGCTACGGCGTGTATCTTGACAACTAGCATGATCCGCATCTGCAAATGCTGTTAGAGCAATCGAAGAATCCTTCGGATACCATAGTCCCCGATTAACGGTTCCTTTTAGATATCAAAAGATCCTTTTTACTGCATTTAAGTGCTTTTTGGTAGGCCGAGCCTGATACCGGGCACACATGCATATAGCAAATTATAGGTCAGGTCTACTGGCTGTGAGATAAAGGAGGGTGCCTATCATACCATGATAGTATGACGGATCAACGGCTTTCCCTTTTTATCCTTATCCAGTTTGGATTTCTCCACCATAGGAGTATCCATTGGGTCACAAGAGTCAAAACCGTATTTCTTTAAGGATTCAAGGGCATATTTTGACTGGTTAATAAAGATGCCTCTGGGACTTTAAGAAATCTGTAGTCTTAAGAAAAATGAGATTTTGCCCAACATTGACATCTTAAATTTTGAACACGTGATTTTAGAAAATAGGTCACAAAGTTCAGGTGTAGATGCAGCAAAGATGATATCATCGACATATATTTGTACAAGAAGTATTTCCTTGCCGTCTCTGTGTATGAACAATGTAGGATCCACTGAACCTTTGGAGAAGTCTTGGGATATCAGGAACGAAGACAACATGTCATACCACGCGCGTAGAGCTTGTTTCAACCCATAAAGAGCTTTCTTAAGCTTGTACACGTGATTTGGTTTATCTTTATCCACAAACCCATCCGGCTGGCTAACATAAACTTCTTCCCGCAGATTACCATTCAGAAACGCAATCTTTACATCCATTTGGTAGACGACCATGTTCATATGAGCAGCAAATGCGAGAAAAATCCTTATAGCCTCTAATCTTGCTACCGGAGCAAAAGACTCTTCAAAATCAATTCCCTCCTCTTGACGGTAACCACGAGCCACTAACCGAGCTTTGTTCTTTAGTATACCTCCCAGTTCATCTAGTTTCACTTTGTAGATCCACTTCAAAGTAATAACCATAACTTTATCGGGTTGGGGTACGAGCTCCCATACTTCAAGTCGTTCGAACTCATTGAGTTCTTCTTGCATTGCTTCAATCCAACAGGCTTGAGTCAAAGCATCTTTATACGTCTTGGATTCAACAGCAGTGAGGAAAGCACCGTAGTAACAGAAAAGAGCTTGCTCATGTAATTGCAGCCGTATGGAAACTGGTCTAGCGAGTTCACCGATTATATTTTCAAGTGGATGATACTTAGTCCATTTGTTATTATGTTCAGAAATTTGGTGATCAAGATGCACAATTGTATGAATAGAATCCAACGATGAGGATTGATCAGAAGAAACTTCTGGAATTGGGATACCAAAGTACGAATCATTACCCATATGTGCAACTTCAATATCATGATTTTCTTCTTCAACATCGTTAGGAATGACGGGAGGTTGGGTATCGGGTGTTGTTTGAGAGTTACTCGGTGATGGTGCATCTTGGTCAACTGTAGTTGAGGAAGGTGAACTGGTTGATACAGCGGGTTCTGGAGCTGCTACTTCATCAATTGGAGCAATGACTTCAGGGGCTGGGTGATCAATACTAGGTGGAGGATTGAGTAATTCGTCAAATAACGGTTGAAACAACATATTCCAGTCAGTTCTTGAAGGTGGTACAAACGGTGTTGAAGGAGGAGGGTTTGGCACGAGTCCTGAACTGATTGTTGCAGGAGTCATTTTATGAAGTGCGGGTCCTGAACTGCTGTGTTCAGAATCCATATTGACCATTTGAAAAATCAATAAACTTTTGACCATATTTTGCTCACTATTCTCCCCTTCAAAAATAGCATATGTGATTGCCATTTTTTAATAACCAAGTGAGCTAAAATACAAGTTAATGTATGTTGATCCACTTGAATAATATTTGAGCATGTAAGAACATATCATTGTTGATGAGAATGGTCAAAAATAAGAAGATTTCTCTTCTTTTAAAGATAAAGCGCACTAAAGCGTACACCTTTCTTTTCTTTGAGGAACGGGGCCTAAAGTGTTGTCTACAGACGCCATTATCATGAAGTAGGGGTGTTGATCTGAAGTAATCAACAACCATTGTCCTTGTTCATCATACATAAATTCCTGGAACCCTTGGTTTCTGATATATCACTTTTTTCAGCAAACAAACTCTGAGTCTTTCCTTTTTAGGATTGCAAAATGTACCTGCACTTAAGTTAAGAGTACCTGCACTGACATTGAGAGTTTGATCGCATTTATAAGGGTTAGTGATATAATCATTTGAACCATTTGGGAGTTCACAATCAACCTTTGTTGTGCTAGATGTGAATGTCTTTCCAGTTGGAACCCACTTAAGACCAGCAGTGTTAAAAATTCTACCCGTCGGTATCCACCTAAGGTAAGATCTAGGAGTGTTTGTTTTCTCATGCACAGCGGAAGACTTATTGGGAGAAAAACTATGTCCTGTAACGATCTTCCTACCAGGTTTCTGAGTATGACTCGTTGGATCTACGGGTTTGTTACTGTTTCTAGTCTTATTGGGTTGAATCTTAGCACGAGAATTCACTTCTTTCAGGAATTTTGTTATACAGGCATCATGATTTGCATTAAAGACACACTTTTGACAAGTTGAGCACACAAAGTGTTTGAAGTCAGAGAAAGGACTAGAATTCCTAGAGTGATCTGCCTTTGCATAGCTTTTAGCGTTCCCCCTCACAACTCTTAGATGCAGGTGGCCAATTCCTATACTTTTTGTTTATTGCTCCAGGTTTGTGTACAAGCATTAGGAGTGTTGTGTGTTTTTAGCATAAGTGCATTTCCTAGGGTTTAAGATTCTAATTTTTGTCTTGTGTCTTTTTTTAGCTTCCTTTAGATAGTAATTATGAGCCATATCATTAGAACTAAATCTTGGCATGTTCTTAGAACTATTCCTAGATGAGCTAGATGCAATCATATGATTAGGTTTTGCAAAAGCAGATTCTCTTCCCTTAGGAAAATAATGTTGAGTGACTGGTTTTGACAAATCTTTTTTCACATCAACTTGGGAGGCAAACCATGGTTTTGAAAAAATTAGGTCAGATTCAGATTTAAATGCATTCGTTTGTCTAAACAAAGACTGATTGGTTTCTGAGTGGTTGTAAAATCGGTTTCCCTAAGATTGATGGTTTTGCAAACATAGTAACCACCTATTCCTTTTAACTTTCTTAATTCGTTTTTCAACGCATACATTCGCAAAACCTTTTCCTGAATCAGAGCTTTAAGATAGCATTTCAACAGTCTTACTATTTAAATTTGAGCAATCAGTTAGTCATTATGGTCTTTTGTCTGAACACGCGTCGTTATTAAATAGAATCGTAAAGAACTTTGTAAGTCCATTTTAAATGCTCATTTCCTTAGCAACTTCCTCATTACCTGCAATAATTTAGCCACACTAATGTTTCCAATTTCGATATGATCTTTCAAGTACCTTCAATTTCCTGTTAATCTTGAGCTTTATTACTTGTTTCATTCAAAATTAGACCATGTTACCCATCCTTTAGAAGCTGAATTTTTGATATGTAGTCCTATGTTACACAATGTGCTTTCCATTCTTGAAAGATCTGTTTTGAAAGTTTGACAACGGTCTTTTTGAGAAAAATATTTTGTCAGACTCGAGAGATTGGTATAAAAAATTTCAGATGTCAATGTTATCAAATGAATGTATTCAAGTAAGGACATTAAACTTGACATTTTTTAGTCATACTGTTCTATCTACTCCTCCCTATGACACAAATTTGTTATAATCAGGAATTGGTATTTATATCAACCTTTTCCAACAGATATGTGTCATAAATTGGGTGCAGAATTGCACAGAAGTTTGTTGTTCATATAGCAAGAGTACAATGTTGAACTCAAATGTACTCAGCTAAATGGCTGTTTGTCAGTCTACGGAGTTTGATATCTGCATCCTCAGCATGTATATCTTTCCCGGATCTGCCTGCTTGAAACATGCTTTCTGATTCTGTCTTATTGCTTTCTGTAACAACCAAACCAGCATCCAATGCTTTACCCGATCCACCTTTCCCTTTTTGTGACAGCATCACTTATCATTCACCCTTCTGTTTACTTATACTCGTTTATGTTGTTGTTTCTTTCCATCAAATAAGACTTCTTAACAGATTCCATGTGTTGGAACAGCAATTTTTGGGCAGTGTAGCACGTAATTGTTGAATCTTTCAGGTCGAGTGTATACTAGAAAGGACTTGCGTATCATTGCACCATCAAAATCATCGAAACAGTATCGAAGATTGATGAATGTCTGAAACTGTTTCATGAGTACTCTAAACGCATCTATGGATTCAGTCTCTTGAAATTCTTCTTTATCAAGTTGCTTTTCTAGATGATCTAAGTTTAGTAACAACAATTCTCTGAAAGTCGGAGTATCTTGATCATATAGTGCCACACATGCCCGTTCGAATTCTCCCTTGATTGAAAGAACTTGGAGATGTGATGAAGTAGGCGACATGATATCATGTCAACTTTTCCTTCCTTTGCTATTGTCTTGCATTATGTTACAACTGATACAGCTCACTCTTATTTACTGTGGAAATTAGAAAATCAAAGATTCCATTGTAATTCGAATGTTGAAATGAAATTAAAAGGATCTTAATAAGATTAAGTGATTTTGTTTGATTGGTTTGAAATCAATTAAAACGTTCACGGGAATTTACAAATCTAATATTTAAACGAAAAAGATTAAAAAAAAATCGCTGGGATTTTTACAAAATCAAGAAGGAAACCAGAAGCCAATTATTAAATGTTGTGAAATCGTTGATTGTTTATGAAGAACTTTAGCTTTTGTTAACGAATAATAAGCGAAAACGATGAACGGTGCACAAACTTTCAACTTAAATTGAGTATCGGTTGATTAAAACACAAACAAGGACTAATGGTGAAAGATTTTTATCATTAAGGACTAATGATGAAAGTTCTTACAACTATATGTTAAAAAAAATAAAAAATAAACAAAATTTTTTTATGAATAAAAGTGTTTTGAAAAAGAAAGGTTAAGAGTGAAGGACTTTTAAACACAAAGGGCTAAAAGTAAAACTTTTGAAATCTAAAGGTTAGAAGTGAAAAAATCAAAATTTAAACTATATTAAAATAATAAAACATGCACGAATGTAATCTTCTTCTTCGTTTCAAATATGTGATAAATGTAATGATTGTAAATTTGATCTTGTGGAGTCGTACGGTTATCAACGGTAGCAAGTGAATACACCACGTTGATCGAAACTGAGTCACGATCACAACGGTATACGTTATAAGTCCCGTAGATTATCGACACTCAAAACCAAAAACACGAAAAATGCTAGATCGGGTCTTGAAGATTTAATCAACTAGTTCGGGTGACAATGTGAATCAACTAGTTCGGGTCTCAAGTGAATCAACTCATTTCAAATGATGAATTTTCAACGTTTATGTTTTTGATCTCGCGGAATGGTACGTGTATCGTCGGTAGAAAATAAATACACCACGTTGATCGAAAACGAATCACGGTCACAATGGTATATGATAGAAATCCCGTAGTTAACCGACACTCGAAACCAAAAAACCAAAAATGCTTAAAAACGTGTAAAGTTTGCCTTTTATGAATTGCTCATTCGGTTTCCACACTGAGTAGATAGTTCGGTTCACAAATGAAACTCCAAAGTAAACAAGTTGGTCGGTTTCAAAGGAAACGAGTTGTTTGATTCTCAAGAAAAACAAGTTGTTCGGTTTCTAAGTGGATTTAGTTGATCGGTTCCTCTTGTTGTTAGTTGTTCGGTTCTAACTATAAATGGTTGTTCGGTTCACCCTTGAAAACATGTTTGTTCGGTTCTAAAATGAAAATGAGTTGTTCGGCATGAAGTTGTTCGGCTTGAAGGTTGTTCGGTTTCAAGGAAAACTAGTTGTTCAGCTTGAAGGTTGTTCGGTTGCTCTAACTTCTGAGTTGTTCGGTTCGGAAATATATCGAACACCTTGAACGCGGCTTTCTTCTTTTCCACACCGTGTACAAACAAAGATAATCCAACCCAAAAAGCTAATAATAAGCTCAAATAATCTCGAAAATGAAGCCCATATCACCACAAGAATAAGCAACGGAATAAGACCACAAAAAGCTTGAAAGATAAGCTCAAATAAGCTATCCAAAAAAACTATAAAAACGACAAATAAGCCTCGAAAGGACTTCAATAATCAAGCTTGTAAATCTCGTTTAAAGTTATAAAGAAGTTTAACAAATACTTTATTTGAAACTCATAAAGGAAACGTTGTGACTTTGTGCTTGACAAACTAAAACGCACCCTTATTGGTTGGACAGTAAACCTTTTATATTCAAACCAAACTCACACTTATTTGAATTTATAGCAGCCCAACATCAAAAGTTATAAGGAAACAATGATTTTGAAAACAAAAAAAACATATGACGAGTGTTAATAAGCTACGGGAAGAAGAAAAAAATAAGCCGAGAATAAGCTCACAATAAGTTACCACAAACACGATCACTCAACCCACCCCATGGCTCTTGATACCAATTGAAGAAAACTCATTTCACATAAAAGATGAACTAGAGAGAGAAAGTTGAGAAAGAAAGTAAAAAAAATAATAAGGTTGATTGAACTATGTGTAAATTACAAAGAGAACCAACACCCTCTCCATGTGTGGAGAGGGTATTTATACTACTATCTAGGTTGGTTATGGGTTTTTCCATGGGCTTTGTCCATGGGCTTTTCCTAACTAGCCTATCTAGTTTCCAAATATTGCTATACGAGTTATCTACCAATATCTATGAAGTGACCGAGACTTTACTAGGAACTTCGTATTCCTAACACTATCCCTACACCCACTCATATCATGAACTGACTCCCCATCTTCTTAATCCAATGGGTATACACTATACCACCTCCCTTACCATCATACTCCTTAGGGTTACAAGCTAAGAACTCCTTATAGGTACAACCCCTACTAACATCACCCCGGATGTTTTCATTGACGGCATCGCCGTTCTGATTCCTACCATTTCCCTGACCTCTACCTTGGTTACCTACTTGGGCTACAATAGTGAGGAGTAAATTCTGCAACTGTTGTGCACTGATGGTGGAGAAGTCAGGGACTCCGTTAACACCACCATTCACCTCACTACCCTGACCACCTACTTGGCCACCCGGACCAGCATCCCTACCATTACCCTGATCACCTGAACGGCCTCTAGTCCTACCACCACCTCTACCGGCTCGTACACCCGTTCCACCTCCTCGTGATGCGGCAGCAGGTCGGCAAGCACTTTGGGTCGTCATCGTAGGCGGCATTCTCTACACGAGGGAGAACATGAGCAATGTTAGGTAGGTGGGACGGTCAATACGCGCAGGATAGCCTAATATACTATATCACACAAACTACGATCCTAAGGTGTCAACACCGATTTGTGCGGACGATAATACTAAATATGTGTGAGTCGTTATACGTTTATAATTACGTTGGCCATCATATTTATACCCGTATCCTTTCCCAGTTGTACTTAGTATTAGGCTCACACATTTCAATGAATGACTTAACTAATACTATCTACCATATAACCACATAAGCACGTATAAGCGGAACACCGCACACATAGATCCTATGACGCAACTATATGCAGGTTCCTAGGTTATAGTCTAGGCCAAACCACCTAGTTCTCTATAACCTTGGCTCTGATTACCATTCTGTCACACCCTGTCATAGGCGGAAACACAGAAATGCAACGAAATGATCAATCACAACACAAGATACAAAATAGAGAAATCTAAAATGCATAAATAAATAGTGTCGTGATGACCATCAACCTCAATGAAACCTTGAGTGATGTCCTGGATCAAGAACATGGCATATAGTGGCCAATTATTACAAACTTAGGCCCACGCATGGGTCTATGAAATCTTATCTCAATCCTCAAGAAAACCAAATCCAAAGCGTACATCAAATGCAAGACTTTTCAAACAAGATTCCTACGGGATTCTCTAAAGTCTGCTACAAGCACCATACACTAACGATCATTAACATCACCTGAAAATGATACTCGAAAACGTCAACAATAAAGTTGGTGAGCTCGTAGGTTTTGACTCAAAACCCAGTCGTTGTGCCAATATTTTCAATCAGTTGGACAATTGTGCTATATGACAGTGAATATATGCAACAAACCCATGACTTAGCATCCCTGCTAATCCTGTAACAAGACCTATCATCCCTGCTAGTCTGATCACCAGCGCGTACCAACGCTCTTAGGGTCGCAACCTAGATGACATACCACACCTAACGCCTACCAGCTGGAGGAAATTAGGGTGAAGAACCACACAGAATGTTCACACAGCAAAGCATACCATGCATATCATTCACATAGCAGTCATAAGCACATAGATTGTCCAAAAAATGAAATCACGTTTTGTACAGTTCAGAAAAACAGTTCAAAATACATTTGAGTATCATTTTCCCTGATATGTGCTTAAACACATATCATTTATTTCTTATTATTAAGCTAAAAAGACCAATAATGAACGATAAATACATAAAAATGCATTGTATATATGTGTTTTGTTAATTGTTTCTTGCAGGTAACGGATATACCACAAAGGACAAAAATAAAGCAAAACGGACAAAACTGAGCACGGGATTGGAAAAGTATGAGAAATTAAAGCTGAAGGCGTATACATCTTTAAATGGACTAACCCGTACCCATTTAATGGGCCGGGTTAGCCCATTAAGATTTATACTATATAAAACCTTAGCCTTTTTGATACAAATCCAAGTCCATTTATCCAAATCCAATTATCCACATCCAATCCAATATCCAAAACTATCCAAGGCCCAAAATAAATAAACCTGGCCCAAACCTTGTCCTAGTCAAACGTATTAAACTCGCCTTAAGTTACTGTTCATTCATCCCTCCCACATTTACTCCACAACGAATAACCTGGGTAAACCCATTCACCCACACATTCCCTTCCCTTCTAGAAGGCCAACGTGGCGGGTCTGATACCAATCCCAGGCCACATTGGCAATCCTAAAGTGTCATATTGGCTTAGAGGTCGTGGAAGCAATCTAAGGGTGGATTGAAGATTGAAATTGAATCAAGGGCTTGGATTGAAGATTGGGACGCTCCTCTTGAAGACCTAGAAGCTTCTCTCACTCACTATAAATAGGCTTGTAATCATACAGTTAAAGGATATCTAGGGTAGGAGTAGTGTAGTTTTTAGTAGCTTTTACTGTAATTTTAGCTTATTTTTCAGCTTATTGTCTTTTCAATTTTGTATTTTCCTTTTTAAAGCATTGTAACTCCTTTTATCATTAATAAAATTCAGTTTGCTTTTAAATTGTGTTTAATTTCTGTTTTACTATTATGCAAATTTTATCTTAAAATGTTTTGTGATATCACCTAATAAGCTCAATAAACTCTTGATTACCTTAAAAGCTTGTTCTTAATTAATTAAGCTTGTTTAAGGCTTAACTGAATAAGCTAATCATTCATATCACTTACAAAGTCATAATAAGCTAAAATGGAAGATAAGCCAAACCTAGAAGGGCTTATAGGGACTTTACCAGCTTATCTATAGAGCATTTAAGTCCTTGTTTAGAGCAAAGGACCATGTATGCTCTTATTTCTGTTTCTAGCTTAGTCTCTTAGTAGTTTATAAACTTGCTTATTCTGAGCTTATTATGTTGCTTATATGCTTATTCTGTTTAATAGTTTCTTAATTTGTTTAGTGTGTAGTCTAGAATTAGTTTAAATTGAGTTTTAGTTAAAACTACTTAAAAAAGAAGTCTTATCTGCTTATTAGAGTAGTTTTATATTTAGTGCTTATTTTTCCTTAGATCTTGCTTATTTGTCATAAAAATGCTTAGTTCTTAATCTGTTTTAGTATTTTGTAGCTTATTCAGGTCTGGTTTAGTTTAAAAATGGAATTTCAGTACTTAAAGGGGTGTTTAGGTTAAGCACTTTTTATATAAGGAATCATGTTAATGTTGTCTTTTGTACTCAAATCATTTTTACTAAGCTCTAAATTAGTCTATATAGTAGTTTTAATAAGTCTAAAATGAGTTTTGTTAAGTTTGGAAGTTAGTTTTATCAATATGTCAAATCTGCTAGTTAAAAGGTTTTTCAAATCTGCTTATTTGTTGGATTTATGAGAAGGATGGTTAAGTTTAGACATGGTTTATGTGTGTTCAAAAGTTATTTTTTAGTGCATCATTATCCATTGCTTTGAGTTGATATTCTTTGGATACCTATCACATCCGCGCGCGCTCGCATCACGCGCGCAGCAAAACAGTCAAGGTTATTGTTTATTCTTAATGCCGGTCTCATATTGAGATAAATTACAGAGGTAAAATATAAGCTTATTTTTGGTTATTTTTGTTGCATTAGCTTATTCGCCTCACCGTCCCTCGTCGACTCACAATCTGTTTTGTGTGCAGTTGTATTGAGCTAGTGCAAACTCGCCTTTTTGAGTTTAGTTTTTATGTCTGCAAGTTGTCCTTTAACATCAATAACCATAAAATAGTATGTCGTCTATTACTTCAAGACTTAGCCTTTTCTGAGCTATTGTCTCAACTTAATTAGCTTAATTTTGGTTTTTAAATGTTATTTAGGTATAATACTTAATCTGTTTTTAGTTTGTAGCTTAATCCTAGGGCTTATTAGATCTAAAAATTAGTTTAAAGTTTGGTCAAGCTCGCTTAATAGTTTGTTTTAAAAAAGTAAAAAGGGTCTTATTATTGAGTTTAATGTTTCCAGCTTATTATAATTGCTAATTTTTGGTCACTAGTGCTTAATAGATCTAGGTTTAAGTCTGTTTGAGCTTATTTACTTTTCTTATTGCTTATTTAGTCCCAAAAAGTTCAAGGAAGTTTTGCTAAAAATCCAAGTTTTAAAAGTCCAAACTGCCACTTTCCTTTGTGCTTTTTCCTAGCTTAATAATAAGTTTCAGCAATAAGTCTATTTATTAAAGTTGTTAGTTTTTGCTTATTCTCTAGCTTTTTCAAAAAGAAAAATAAAAAAAATGTTTTCACAAAAAGGTAGGTCACAGGACTCGAACCTGTGACCTCCTTTTCACACACACAACACCTTACCAATGCGCCCTTGGGACTTTTTTATAAACTCTTTTAATCATTTAATTGTTATAGTAAGATTTAGTTTTGAGCTTAACAGCTTATTCGAATTTTCCTAGCTTATTGGTATAAGCTTTTTCATTTGTTTTTCTTCAAAAACCTTTAGGATAGTGTCTAGTAATTTTAGGAATTTTCTTATAATTTTTAGTTTTTATTTAATATTTTTAATTTAAAAAGCTTTAAAATTAGTTTAAAAAATAATAAAAATACAAAAAAAATAGTTTATGTCTTTTGAAAATTAGTTTAAGTCATTTAGGTTTAAAAAATTTGCATTTTGAGTTTTTAAAGTCTTATTTCGTCTTATTTGGTTAATTAGTTTGATTTTAAATTGTTTTAATTACTTTAAATGTCATTAGGATTTTTAAATTGCTTAAATTTTCTAGTTTAGCGTGCCTTTATATGCTTTCTCATTGCGTTATTAGATTTAGAAACCAAAACCAAAACTTAAATGACAATCAAGCTCGATTTTCAACATGAACGTAGATTTCCATTCACCTCTCACCAAAGAGAACGATACCCATGTTGATTACTTATTGTTCTTTCCTAAGAATAATTTGTATGATACTTTGCTAATGTATATGTATTATATATATATATTATTGAGGGTTATTTGTTTGATACGTATCTTAAACGAGAATATCAATATGCGTAGTTGCTTTTATTATATAATATATATATATATATATTATAAATGAAGGATCAAATTTTTGGGGCCGCTGCCAGGGGATGTGTGTTACGATTATCGAGTTGAAGTTTGAAGATTATTGCCTTGAAGACCCTTCCTGTGAAGTTATGTTGTTCTGTGAATATATTTATTGTAAAATTTCTATATTATTTTCATTTTACTTTTATCATAAAATCTGACTAAAAAATACAAAAATATTTTATAAAATACCAAAAAAAAAACAAGTGTTGTGTCACTTGTGAAAATGGCTCACCATTAGATTAACAAACTATAAGAGATGTTAAAGGAGGGTAGATCCTACGAACTTCGACCCGAAAGGAGAAGGTTTTTAAAACGCTTCGCGTTTACCCGCTTCTTTGTGCGTTTTCTAAAGAGCTACCGTACACTTGTTCGATTATCGGTTACAAAAATAATTTCGTTCTATATTTTTGTTTTATTATCTTATCTTTGTTTTAGCGGAACCTCGAGCACTGTGCTACTTCTTATAATTATTTTTCTGCCTTAGAGACACCGTGTGTCTTATTCGACGAAGGATTTAGGTTGAAATGTCATTCTCTTTGCTTTCGGAAGAAACTTTATGAGCTATTCCTATATAATCAGGACCGCCTCCTTCCTGCGGGTTCCCCCTCTCAAAAAATAATAATGGTCCACCTTCGGTGGTGAGACCTAATGGACAAGCTCCCGATCTCTGATCGATGGAGGAGTTGTGTCAACCGTCTATAAATGGACGAGGCGGACCAATTGCCCCGATTGCAATTCAGGCTACGGATTTTGGAGTCATCACATGATTCAACGAGTCCAAAATTCTTGCCAATTTCACGGATTACCGGGCGATGATACTAATAGACATATTGACATATTTTTGGAAGTCACCCAACACATGAAGCAAAATGAGGTCTCCGATGATGCCCTACGTCTATCTCTCTTTCCATATACCTTGACGCATCATGCTACCGCTTGGTATGATCGCCTTCCAAGGAATTCCATCCACTCTTTCGACGATATGATGAGGAAATTTCTCTCGAAATATTTTCCTCCTTCGATGGTGACTAAATTGAGGAACGAGATCACAAATTTTTGACAAAGACCAAACGAATAATTATTCGAGGACATGGAGAGCATTACAAGTTGTCCATGATCGGTGTCCCTAACCCATAATATGCTTTTCTAGTTACACAAATTGTTGTTCTATAATGGTTTAACGTTAAGACATCAGGACACCATCAATGTTGCAGCAGGAGGAACTTTTATGCAGAAGACACCGAAAGAATGTTACGATTTGTTCTAGAACATGACCGCTCACCACAACCATTGGGATACTTCAGCAACTCGAGACGAGACATCTAGAACTATCTCTTCTACTACTACTACTACCGAGATTCTAGAAGTCGTTCGACAATTAGAATGATGAATAAGAATTTTCTAGATATTATAGACAGTTAACATCGGCTCAAATCTGCGACATTACAAAGTACGAGACTTGTGGTGGTCCCTATTCTTTTACCAAGTGCCCAGCCGTCGGTGGCTACACTTAAGAGGCCGTTTATGCTACTACGGGTAACCACAATTCGGGGGGTAATTCCTGCCAACCACAAGGTGACCATCATATGCTTAGCTATCACTCGAATAATTACCTCGGACCACCCGGTTTTAATCAACCGAATGTGTAAAATAATCAAAACTGATACAATGAAAATCAAGGAATATCAATCAGAATGAGGAAATAACTTTAATCAAGAAATTATCAAGCTTTCGAATTAATCAAAATCAAGTTCAACCTTTCGAATGAGTTATCACAACTATACAAAGATTAACATGACTATATGAGAGCCATGCAAAAATCAGGAACTACTATAAAAACAGAAATGAGGAACGATTTTGAGGTTGGCGGATTCGATGCAATCAAAAGCAAATGTATCTAAAGACACTGATGGCTAGTTTCTTTCAGTGCAAAGTACATCGGAGTTTGGGATCACTTCCTAGTAATACCGTTGCTAACCCGAGAGGTGACTTGAAATTTGTTACTACCCGAAGTGGTATTTCTTACGATGGACCTACAATTCCACCTATTTCTATTCCTCTTCCGAAGGAAGCAAAACGTGAACCAAAGGCGACAAAGGACAAGGTGCAAACTACAAATTTAGGAAGTACCGCACACGTCCAACCTCCGGTTATCTAAGTTCATATTATAGACTGATGTTGCTCCATAGCCTATTCTTATTCCGTCGATCCTTATCCTTCAAGAATTAACGACCAAAAGCTCTTGTGAAAAAGCTAATAATCAATGTTGAAGTTTCCCTTCAAATATTTCAATGATTACATTTTCGACCTTAGGCTTTGCGGATGCTTTCTCTTCCATGCCGAAGTTTTGCTTCTTCCGTAATGTGAATTGTTCGGCGGTGCTACTTAAAAAGCTTGCCACTGAAAAAAAAACTTGGGACCCGTGTTATAGTTTACTAATCCTTGTAATTTTTTCAGAGCTAGCTAAATTGCTTAGCATTTGGCCGATCTTGGCGCTAGCATTATCTAATGCCTCTTTCCGTATGTAAAGAGGCTTCGCTCTTCGGAACTTACATTACTTCGTTATGCTCTTGAACTTGCTAATCGATTCGGCGATTTATCCGGTTGGATTGGACGATGTCTATTGTAAAAGTAGGAAAGTTTCATTTTCTGGCCGACTTTGTAGTTATTAATTATGATGTCGATCCTCGGATTTACAGCTCATTCTCGGGTTTGCTCTTTCTGAGTACGGCACAGAGCGCTAATTGGGACACAGAAGAAAGAACTTATTCTCAGAGAAGGGAGATGAACAATTGGATCTTTCTGTTGATAATACTTCAAAACATCATAATAGGCATGGCAAGATTAGTCAATTAACATGATTAATTTTATTGAAATCACATGCGGGATCGTTTCTCCGATGTGGTTAAAATTTAAGAAATCAATCATACCTTGAGTCGGCAAGAGTTACCACTTCTTTTTCTGATTCTTTCTCTTGAGGAGTCTAGCGAGGAACTCGCTCATTCTTGACATATTTCTCAAAGAGAAATAAGGATGATAACTTTTGACCCTGAAGCTTGAGCTTAGAAAAATTGATATTTTACTAAACCAAGATGTATTTGACTAAGTCTTTCGCTTAGATTTGAAGTCTATTGCAATCACCACCCGTGTCTTACCAACTATGGAGCTCGTGGACTCTCTCATCAGGGGGGAATGAGAAATTTATAGCACTTTTTCCTGATAAGAATCGGCGAACAGAACGTAATAATGTCTTAGGTGTTTGAGGAAACATTATACCCAATCCTAGCCTGAGTTTCCAGAGTGAATACATCTGACAGTGACAAAGAGTGTGACTTGCCTTTTTCCGTGACTTTCTCTAATCCTCTCTTCGATTCTAATGATGATTTTACCTCTAGTGATGACAAGCCACTTCATAAGGAGGACGTTCAGGAAGATAATTTTAAAATTTATTCTAACCCTCTTTTTGAATTTGATGATGAGTACATCTCTAGTGATGTAAATCCTATTTTTAATGAGGTGTTAGAGGAGATTGAGAACAAGGATACCTATGTTTCTAACTTTGATGAGCAAGCTTTGCTTGTCACATCTCTTTCTGATGCTAATAAAGATGAGTGTTTCGACCCAGGAGGCGATATTGATGAGATCAA
The DNA here is from genome assembly GCA_026074375.1 of Tanacetum coccineum. Classification (NCBI taxonomy): domain Eukaryota; kingdom Viridiplantae; phylum Streptophyta; class Magnoliopsida; order Asterales; family Asteraceae; genus Tanacetum; species Tanacetum coccineum. Next base: position 30,362 of record BQNB010000394.1, on the reverse strand, counting down.
TGCTTTTCTTGATATGGATGTTTCTACGGATATTAAGGACGATTATTACGACTCAGAAGGAGACATAATGTATCTTGAGAGTTTGATTATTAAGGGCACTATCCCTAATCTCCATCCTGAGCTATTTTTAGATCATGACCCAAGAAGCTTAAAGGATGAACATGATAATGATGATGTGAAGAGTATGGTCAAAGTTTTCGGCCCCGGGATTCATGAGAAAATTATTTCTCCAACTTATGTGAGGATTACCTTTGAGGATCGCCATTATCTTTCCCTTGCAATCTTTCTTCCTTTTCTTACTTATCCTATGAATTCTCTTCTTCTTTTCTCCTCCGGGAGTGAAGATATTATCTTTGACCCCGACATCTCCACTATTAGTTTCTATTCTCTTGAGCTGGTGGTATCTCATCGGAGTGGAACTTTCATATGCTTCAATGTTTATCTAAACATCTTGAATGAAAGTCCGATGGAGATTTGCTCTTCCACATGTTTCATCCCTAATATCACGATGATATGGGGAGAGTCAAGCTAGAGACTCGCATAAAAACAAGCGCTTCTTAGGAGGCAACCCATGTTTCTATCTTCTTTATCTATTTTCTAATAAGTGTGACGTGAGGAGGCTCGCCTCTTCCTTTCTCGTGTTTTGTGGCTTGTATTTTATGTTCAGGATTGCCTGGATTATGAAGACTCTCGTGCTTGTGGTTTTTTCCATCGTTCATTCGAGCTTCAATCCTTAGCATGCTTATATATGGGAATCTGATATCCTAGATCTTATTGACTAACGTTTATCTATTAGCATAATAAATAAACGGTTTTAGATTTACGTAGAGACCCCTTTATATTAGGAGTATGCATTGATTTTAGTCCTCCCCGTGTGGTGTCTCACCCTTTGAGGACATTGTTTTAGGTTCTAGTATGGGGGTTATCTAATCGATTTGATCTTATTTCATTTTTCCTTGCTCATTCACTTAACCCGTTTTTACCAAAAATTATATGATTTTATGTACTCAAAAATTCAAAAAAAATTCAAAATAAAAGTATTTTTATGGTACATTATCGAAATGTGATCATACTTGTGCCTATATGTGTTCCCACGCAACCCCGTTTTGACCAAAATTTTAAAATTTTATTGTTTTATTAGGTATTTAAGTAATAAAAAAATATATAAAATGATGAAAAAATGATAAAAATATAAAAATATAGAAATAAGTAGGCCCGTAGAACTAGGTAGCTTTTGACTTGACCGAGTTATAAACTCTAGCTTTTCCCTTAGCTTTTGAGACTAAGCGTTTGCTTAACTTTAAAATTTTACAAAGAACGAAAAATGATAGAGCTAGATATAAGTTAGATGCTAAGCGTGGAGTAGTTGGATCTCTTTAGAGCTCATAGAGGTTAATTGTGGCTTTTTGCTCCCACCAGCTTAATAAACGTTATATAATTGTTAAATAAATAAAGTTACTTTGGTTTTTGCGATTCTTAGTTTAAATCCCTTCGTAGAGATTCCTTCTGGTGAAAGTAAGGTACACATCGAGGTTTTGTCAGTGTTGTGGAGAAATAGACTCCTGAACCATGATCGGCTCGCATACCGATGTGACAGTCATTTAAAAGGTGGAGTAAGAATAATAAATCCGAGACTGATAAAAGTTTACTGGATCATGATCGGCTCGCATACCGATGTGACAGTTTTCAAAAAGGTCGAGGATCTCCTGGTCGAAATAAGACTCTTGGATCATGGTCGGCTCGCATACCGATGTAACAGTTGTTTAAAGGACCCAGGGATAATAATGTTTCAATAATAATAATAAAGCCAAATTTTGACTTCGGGGTTATCTAAATAAAGCCTCCGTCTCTGGACTTGTAGTTGAGTTTTTTCGGATGAAATAAAAAGGATAACCCCTAAATCATGCGAAATTAGAACCTTAATGTGGACCTTATTCTCACCATATCGCCTCTTTAGGAAAGGATTTCAAACTAATTATGATCTAAACCGGGTTTACTTTATGATAATAAGCACATAATTTATTTGTCATCAATAAAAATAATAAAAATCCTTAGAGGATCTAGGAATAAGGGAGCGAAAAGTAGCTGCGTTTACACAATTAGCACTTATGAGTAGTGTTAGCATCTAATCTTATATTTAGCTGTAATTTCATTTTAAGCTTGGTTTGTGGATTGTGAAAGTCGAGGATGACGAACTCCCGTTCTTTAAGGCTTTTAAATAAATTTTATAAAAAAAATTTTACCTTAGTTTTTATCTATTATTATTTAATAAGTGGTTAAAAAGGGGGTGCTTACGAATTAAATTATTTTTGAACCTTTTTAATAGACATTTTCTGTTCTTGTTTGATTGTGAGGGGTCATAAGTTAAAAGGGGATAAATTTATTTATTTCTGAGTTTGTTTTATTTACATTGCGTGTGGGACCAGCAATGGCTTAGTGTGAGGGAGTTTGATGTGTGCTAAAACACATATCCTTATAACCCCGTAAAACACTATTAATTGGACTAAAAATACTAAAATATGCTTAATTATATTGCAAATATATTTGTTTGGTATTTTTATGTCTTGCTGATACTATGAATTGAAAACGGAGCAAAAACGGGTATTTACGGGTTCGTGTCGATCAAGTGTGCTTAATATTCAAGATCTAGACAAAGTCATGAAAAGTCCCCGAGCATGCCATTGAAAAGAGCGCGAGAAAACGAGTCCATCGGTGCCCGCGGATTTTATTGGGCCAGCCCGTAACCCAATTAAATAGGTCGGGCCAGCGCATTGTTAACTTGGCCCTCTAATAAAGCTAAGCCCAATTTAGGCCTAAGATTAAAATGATATAAAGTTTTGTAGATGGTGATGTCAGCCTATGTCAGCCCACGTGCGATGGAATTTAATCCATACAATCCACGTGACAAAGCACTCACTTGGTTTGGGCAAATAAGAAACCTCCACATGACGGGTCAAAGAAAACCTTTATCTCAATTCATTTCTACACTGAAGAGTTGATCAAGTGGTGGAAATTGTTACGTTCAAAGGAAGCATTTGAAGAGGAAACGTGGAGCTCTCACCGGCTGGATCAACTGCCATTTTTCACTGAATCCGTGTGACACTAAATACGAGCCTATGATTGGCTCATCATTCCCCCATAGGAAAAGCAGTAAAAAGTGGGGCTACGAGGACTCACCTCAAGCAACTGTCTCCAATATAAAACTCAAATCACAAGCAACGCAACGATGTCCGCACACGACCTAGTCCAGTTAATGTCCCATTTTAAATCATTCATTTCCAAACAGTTTTTCCGATTTCGATGCATAGAGGTTAGATGCGTTGTACGACTATCTTAAACATTTTAGTGGTGTGATTGTTGACTACTTTACTCCAAAATACCATATTCGTCCATATCTCAATACAATATACTTATACTTATACTATTTAAGAAAATAGATAAGTAATATAAGTAAATATTTATAATAAATAATTATAAATATACTTCGATAAGTCCATTCGGTACACTTTGTTATCATAAATATATCGTTTATACTATACGAAATAGAACTTTTATGTTTACTAAACATTTTGGAAAAGTTTCGGGAAAAATCATATTTTTCGTCTTTTAGTAAATTTATTAAAAAAATGAAATAATAATATTTTATTATTAAAATAAAATATACGTTTTAAAATTCTAAGTATAGACTTTTTACAAAATTTCGGCATGACCCGTACGTTTATATGATGTTTTCCAAGGTTATCAAACCTTATTTTCAAACAAATTTCCCATTTCGACACTTTAGGAACAAATTTCAAAAATCTCATTTCATCACGTTTACCAAGATATTTTCTCAAAATGATCTTCCACATAGTTTCATAAATACTTTTCACTTCCTAAAAGCTCGTCAAAACTCCCATAATAACTAATTAATGTTATTGGGCTTTAAGGCCCAATAAGGGTCCATTACACTTTTTATGTATCCAAAATACGTTCTAAGCCCAAACCAAGGTCCATTAGTGTATATAAGCTCAAACCAATAAGTAGATAAGTAATTCGGACAACAATAAGCCATCAATAAGCCATGGCTTATGGATTTCCTATTGGTCCGTGAGCCCTTATGCTCCAAAATATGTATACTAAGCTTAAAAATAAGCTAATAAGCTACGTATCGCACTTGGTTATTACCATAAGTTATAATATAAGTCCACAAAAATATGGCATACTAGGATAATAACCAAAAATACCCTTCTTGGTATTCCCTTTGATGTCGTGGGTACATAAGCCCAAAATAAGCTATTCGAAACAATCAAATAAGCCACAATAAGCTATATACAAAATAAGCTACATAGCAAATATATGTTTTTCAACCATCACGACCACAATATCAAAACTAACAAAACCCAATATCAAAAACTACCAAAATTATATTATTTCTTTCCCTTTTATTTTCGAACCAAAACGCTCCTAAAACACTTTTTGTAAACTTTTAAGCTTTCGATTTTTAACGATCTCGGCCGTACAAATACCATCCTCTGCTATCACCATCATACAGCAACCCAAAAGTACAAGTTAAAAATAAATTTAAAAGACTTACAAAAATGGTCTTCAAAATAAATTTCGATGCGAACCAGACAACCCAAACGTTATTTAAATGACTACCCGAACACTAGAATCAACCCAAAGTATCATCAATCTTCATGTTTTTGATCAAAATTTGAAAAATAAAAGTGTATGACTCTGTGTTGGTCGGCCAACGAACCAGAAGGGGGGGGCAGAGGAGAAAAGAAAGGAAGTATGTCGTGTATGAATTTTGAAAACAACAATGAAATGAGCAAGTAGGCCACAAGATCATAAACATCATAAATGTACCAGGGTGGACACAAGAGCTAAAACATGTGCCAACTTGTCTTTTTTTCGTTCTCATAAGCCGCCATCGGCATCCTGTGGCCCCCGCGTGTTCATCGTTTTCGTGCGAGCATCCAAACGCACAGGTGAGCGGAGGAGTAGGAATAGCGCGAAGCTTATTTCTCCTTTCGGGTCGTAGTTCCTAGGAACAACCCTCCTTATACCCACTTTATAGTTTGTCAATCAGAATGAGGTGAGCCGTATATCGTAAGTGACACAGAAGGCAAGTTTTAAATCTTTGGTTCGATTGGGAACTCAGTAGTTCACCGGAACTTATTATGATAATACCTCAGTGGAGAATATTATATTTTGGTATTTTACCAATTAGTGAATTTTAATTTTTATGGACAATTTTTTTATATTTTTGATTTTTTTGGTTTTTTAATTTTTATATGATATGTACTAATAAAAAGAAAAGAAAAATATTTTTGTGTTTTTTAATATGATATATTAACAATAAGACAAGTTCAGATCAAAGTCGGATAACAATCGTAGCAAATGCCTCCCCGGCAGCGGCGCCAAAAATTGGTTCGTGGTTATGTATACACTTATATAGCAACCCTAATACAGATCCTAACCGAATGCCCTTGACCAAGGCAAAAGGTCAAATTCCACAAAAGGATAAAATACACAAGATAGAATCAATGATAAAAAGATTCCGGAAGAGATATTCCCGGGTCGTATGTCCCAACGAGGCTGCAATTGAAGGTAATCCTGGTTTGATGAGAAATTGAATGATGGAGAATATTTAGATATGATGGAAACACTGATATAATTACAACTAAAATTAATTAAATAAAACCTAATTTAATCTACGGGAAACAGATATAGGAAATGGGGATCTTAAAAACTACGGGAAACAAAATTAGTTATAGGGAAATCCTAAAATTAAATCTATACTAAAATACGGGGAACAGAATCAGGTATCGGGAAACCTAAATACTAAAAATTAAGAAAATAAATGCTAAATTAAATTAAAAATCAAAATTAAATTCTAATTAACTTAATTTGAAAAATAAAAAAAACTAGAATTAAAACGGAGGTCGTTTGAATGCTAAACGAAAAGAAACGGTAAAACGCACTCGGTAAAACGGGTCTAAGACTGAATTTTATGAAAAATAAAGCCTACACTAAATTTTATATTTTTCCTAGACACTAAATGACAAAAGAAAATTTTATAAAAAAGAAAAATATTTTTTTATTAATTTTTGAATTTTTTATGATTTTTCTAAGATTTAATGAATTAACAAAAATAAACTTTTTCTAAAAATTAACACTAAAATTTTTCTTTTATTTTTCAAAAATACTAGATTTAAAATGAAAATTAATGCAAAAAGAATTTTAATTTTTCAACTATTTTTCTATTTTTTATGATTTTTATAAGAAAAAGTAATAACTAAAATCTATTTTAATTGCTAGAAAATACAAATTTAACTGGAAAAATATAGAAAAATGGTTTTAATATGCTAAAATGGTGCAGAAAATTAATAGAAACAAAAGCCCTAATTTTTAAAAGCTAAATAAACTCTAATTTGATTTATTAAAACCTTAACCTAATTTTTATAAAACTAAAATGAAAAATATTAAATCTATTTTTAATCCTAAGAAAGACAGGGTGAAAAGTGAAAGAAAGTAAACTACAGGGTAGGCGGGCTAATATTTGGAATTTTACACTACAATAGAAACGGGTGCCCCTTAACTATGAGAAAACTACCAAACAGACCCTACGAATTTGGCTTAATGAAGGATGTTGATGGCTGTTGGCGAGACCAGCCGGGAGGTCTCGGTGTACCGAATGCTCCTATAACCCGGCAGACAAGGTTTCGAGGTATTCGTATCCCTCAAAATCGAATTTGGCTATTTTTGGGTGGGGGCTTGATACTTTAAGTGTATTCAGACAAACAACTTAAAACTATAAAGTTTGTAAACAGCTTCATTTCTACAACAACCTTTAACGAAAACAATAGAACTTTAAAACCACAGATTAGCTTTGAAACTAAGCTGATATATTCTGTTACAGAAAGTAGCTCCTAACTAATTATTTGAGATTTGGGCTTTTTTTACATGCACTTTCATTCTTGATGAAAATTAAAACTACAGAAGTAGAGCTTATTCTAGTTTAAGATGTGTAATGAAAAGATTTACCTAAAATTACCTATGTTTAGCAAATTTAGGAAGAAAATAATGAGAATGCAAAAGGGCAAGTTTTCATGAACGAGTTTTTAGCTTTTTCAAACTACGCTACATGCATTATTTTTGAACTCTAGATGCTGAAAACTAGTGAGATAAGCTACATATAGAAGTCTAAACATTCTACTTAGGTAAAAGGATTTATAAAACTTCACAAAGAAATGAGAAACTTAAAAGTAAAAAAAATGGCAAATCCTTATGCTGATATGAAATACACTTGCTGGTGCAATTAGCTGCTGGTGCAATTGGCAAGGAACTCAGATTCACACTAAATTTTAAGAACCTACACCTCACTAGAATTACCAAAGTGTGCTTAGAACAACCTAGAACATCAAAAATACTTTTAAACCACCTAAAAATCTAAAATTCTAATGACTAAAAAAAATGCCTGGTGCAAAAATAGGAAATTTAACACATCTAACTTTTTATAAAACTCACTCTAACTTTTAAAGAAAGCTGTTCAATCTCTAATTTATATTCCCCTAACCAACTAAAAGAACAACTTTAGCAGTACAAGTTACTTTTGAAGTAAAACCAGCCTAAACCAAACACCCCCATAATTTATAAAAAAGGTTGTTTAACTGTTTTTTAGGTAAAAACTATATTAAAACATATTTGGTAAGTCATAATCATAAAGTTAATATAAATCTAATCAAGTGTGGTTAGAGGGTTCACACTCCGTAGGGAGCGATATGTTTTATTATATATTTGTTTCCTCTATATACTTCATGGTTCCAGGTTGGCTCGTGACACAACCAGGCGACAAAGGTGCCGTTTGGACGTTAGGTATTTATTTACTATTACACACAACATCGCCAAGGCGGGGGGTAGTAGGGGGTGGGTCCTGGGAGGTCCCTCGAGATCATCGGTGAAATCAAACCAAGCAACAACGTTACACGGCCCCAAACCAGTGGTTTGTGTTATCCCAGATACCAAGTTTCACATAAACAACAATGTGTTTGGTTACGCGGTCAGCAACACAAAAGGGTGCGTGGGATTTACTGCCCAACAAGAAGGGTGGCGGTTGTTTTGTTGTTAATAACACCACAAAAGGGCTTGGGTGGTTCGGGTTAAGAGTATGTTATTAAATGGTGGGCGTTGGTTGTTGGGTTTTTTTACCAAAAGCGTGCGTGTTTCTCGGTTCATGCATTTTGCACCGGGGGCAAGGGTGCGTCCATGTCTTGCTAACTAGCCCCCCGTTGCGAGAGGGTGAATGGCCGGAAGGTCCCATCCACCATACGAGGTCTTTGGTGTTGAGGTTAGAAGCACTAGGTGAGTTTCCTGTTGGCGGTCAGTTGCCGACAAGCCGGGTTGATGGGTTCCGGGGAACCAAAAAGGTTGCGTCAGATTGGGGGTTTTGTGGGGCGTTGTTTTATGTTTGCGGTTAGTATATTAGATCGAATAGGGAGGGGGGGGGCTGTTCTTATAACACCAAGGGTGTTTTTTGTTACTTGTTTGTTTGTAGCTTGATCGAAAAGTCGGGACAGCCGAGGGAGACGTGGAATGGGTATGCCCCCCCACACCAGGTAGCTGTGGTAGAGCCCACGCCAATACAGCCGGGGCCAACCGCACGATAAGGAGGAACACCCACAACAGGAGAGGTTATTGGAAAACTATCCACAACGCACACGGGTGCGAATGGCTGTCAAAAAAGCACACGGGTGCGTTTGGGCTTACGAACAGCCACCTACAAGGGTGCGTTTGGTACTGTACATACCAAGCCTGAGGAGTGTTGCGTTCATGAAGTGTGGTACCAACCGCAAAATAGGTGCTTTATAGATATATTAAAAAAAGTAAACAATTATTTCATTATAATTAAATTGAATATATTGTAAAATTCCGATATATACTTCGCTGCAGTGTCTAGTAAAACATAAAATACATATTAAAACGAGATTTATATAGAAGTATTAATAATCATAGACACTATTTGTGAACACGATGAATTTTGGACTAAAAGCTAGACTTGAGACGAGAGTTGGACCAAAAATGGACCTTGACACCTTTTATACCGAATAATAAATATCAAAAATCGAAACATAAGATTCGGGAATCGAGATGTTGATAAATTATATTTTGATTTACAAAATATAACAAATTATAATTATACGGATGTTTTGATATAAAACGGGACTTTTAACTCTCAATAACGAAGAAACTGGATCGAAATCAGAATATACACTTTAGTAGAAAAATAGGTTATTTTTAATAAATATTAAAAATGACAGATTTATTAATTAAATGATTTGATCACTTTCGAGTCCGTTTCAGCCTTCCGGCGAAACACGAAAGTTGTTCGTAATGGCATTTTACTTTGCCGCGAGGCTTATCAGCTTTAGAAATTGAGATAAGTTAGGATTGGACGGAAAATAGTATATATTCATAAAATATACTAAGGGTTAAGGTTTAAAGACGCGCAAGTGGATTTCTCATCACATGTATATATGACTGCATACATATAAAAATATGTATGATTTCGTGGTAACGATGTACGCATCGTTGATCGTATTTAATACGTGTATTATAATCGAACGACATAATTATAGGTCGTGGTCGAGATCGTTGCAGATTCAGTTGTGATTTAATTGGATTAATTGATCGTGGTCTTTAATCAATGTGAGTTCATAGCCTCGCTTTTCAATCTTTTGAATGTTTTATAACCCGCGAGGGGGATACATGCTTGTCTACAAAATCTTATATTTGGTTATCTTATAACAATGTGATTGTTTTAAAGGATTTTGTGAGTTTATAGCCCCATGTTTTACTGGTTTTACATATATTTGGGGTGAGAACATGCTTGTTTACAAATGCATTTACAGGATTGTTTACGAATTGGTTTACATACTTATTTGCATAGTTCGCTATGGGATACATTATTTGACTTCATTTTTGGTCACAAATGCATACTTTACATTTGAAATAATTTCGGATTAGCTTAGGCTGATTGAACTGATAGCAATAAAATTACTGCCCGGGTGTTCTTGGAGGGGACACCGGTAACGGGAGTACATATTTTTACATTACTGCCCGGGTGTTCTTGGAGGGGACACCGGTAACGGGAGTATATATACGCATTATTTGTATGCCCCCCCTCCCCCCCCCCACCCGCCTACGGAGTGTTCTTGGGAGGGACACGTAACGGAGTTATATAAAATACCATTATTGTATCCCCTACCCCTGCCCAAAATTAGGGTACATACAAGTTCTACGTCACTACGACATGAACTGTAAATCACTTGGCGGGTGAGCGCGAATTGTTATGAAATAATCTATTTCGGGTGTGGATCCATGTTCCCCGGGGTGATTAGCTGATCACTTGGTAAACGAACATTATAGCGTTATGTCCAAGTGAATGATATAAAATAGATCTCTTCGGGATACAACCCCCGTTCGGGTGATTGCTATCACCAGGTAAACCGAACTTATAACGATGTTGGATCATGTGTTGTGGACTAACAGGGCCCCCCGACACATACATACATGGAACATTTTTGGTGACATTACATCTGTCTGCATTACTTATAAACATCTTTGGATATAGATTGGTACTTTTGGTGACATAAAATGTGTCATGCATTCCTTTATAAATCTTTGGGAAAGATTGTACTTTTGGTGACATAAAATGTGTCAAGTGCCATTCTTTATGAAATCTTTGGATTTTTACATAGTACTAGTGATATACAGTGGATTACATTCATAATTTAAACAATCTAGAACTCACCACTTTAATGTTGACACTTTTAGCATGTTTTTCTCAGGAGATATTAGATGCTTGGACTATTTGATTTGCATTGGAGTTGCTTTACATTCAAGCTTTTCATGTGATGGCAAATTATGGACAGAATGTATTATTAAATTCATTTTATTGAATCAAACAGAATTTATTATTCAAACGACACCTAATGTCGTTCTCTTGTATCTATTATGTATTATAAGTGTGGTGCTGTGTATATTTACGAAGTAACACGAACCCCATTGTATTCCGCTTGCGTTGTAATTGATTTTTGAGGGTGTTACAGATTGGTATCAGACAGGTTATAGAAACGAGGGTTGCATATTTTACCCTAGACTATAACCGTTTTCACAAATAATTGCATCACAACAAACATTTTCAAAGTGCATACTCACTACTTGCTTATGTGCTTACATTACGTGTTGCATTAAGTGCTTACGTGATATACATATATGTAATATATATGCTTACATCTTTTGCGTATATCGTACGCTTATTTATATAAGAGTTATTTATATAAATACCGGAGCGTTTCTTAAGACATTGTGAGTTGCACAATGGTCTCAATTATACCTCAGACATTGTAAGTTAAACAATGGTCTCAATTATACCTCAGACATTGTGAGTTATACAATGGTCTCAATGAATATTTATTTTTCCTTCATAACTTATATAATATTGTATTAGCATGGAAGACCGACATACTATTGTTTACCATGGAATAATGTATGAAAACTAAGTATTACAAGTCTTGGTATATGCGGTACTTGTAATATGCTTGATTTGATATATAATGCTATATTAACAAAGACCGTCACAGTTCTGTTACAACGGGGATGTGTAATTAATCTTAAGTATTGGCAAGTCTTGTATATGGCGGGACTTGTAATAGGAGGATTGATATGTAATCACTATACTGAATTTTTTATAGAGATCTTTACCTTATTATACTCTACCGAGTAGCTCCCTTCATATCTTGTTACTCTATTTTGATCTCGCCTGCACTTTTAACTCCAGCTTCAAAGACGAGTTTTAAATCACTGTCCCATACTCATTAGATGCACGATGAATCGCATGTCAACCCCCTTGAAGGTTTATGAGAGTACGCGTATGGCACCGGAATTATTAAGTAGGATGATTTATAAACTGTTTATTAAAAAGGATTGTGCGCCTTCTCAGTAAATAAAATAATTTATAAACACCGAAACACAACCATAAGTTTATCATTTCTTACTTACATAAATTTGGACGCTTCTTTATGTAAATAAGAAATTATAAATAAGTGGGCTTAATGGTATCCGATATGACACGAGTATGAACCTGAAATCGATAATCATCAGAATCCGTTAAAAAGGTTTGGAAGCACAATAGTGTCTTGCCACTCCGCAAAATCTTAAGGCCTCACTTGGAGCTACCTTATCTCATTCTTAAGTTATTACCGTTGCTATTGCAAATCCTTGCAATCACGAACTGTCTGTGGAGCTAACAGACTGAGTGCAATATCCCATCACCATTTGTTATAGTATTGACGTTATGGTCACTGTTGTTGGGTCCTGGAGCGGTCCCGACTAATACAACTTTATCCAATAAGTAATGCAACTCCCCTTAAACGAGATAAACACCTATCGACGAAACAGATAGTTGGACTATTCATTTCGGGCCACTAGTAGGAAGACGTAGGTCGCGGTACATCCTAGTACTGCCAAGAACTGGCAGTTGAGCGTGCTTGAGTGAGAGTAGCACTGGTTTGGGTGACCTGCGGGAAGTCCCAAGCAAGGGACACAAAAGCAAAGCGGTGAGCATGAGGGCAAAACAGACAATATTGTGGTCTGAGTAAGCGGGATGTTCGAGTGAGAGCGATACCAGTGGTGTTAATATCAATCATAAAACTTGTGACGATATTTTTCTAAAATATCTACCTTGATGGATTATATATCCTGGTCAACTTAGCCAAACTTTTGGTATGTTGAGAAGTGCGAAACATCAAAACTGCTAAAGAAAGTTATCATCGTCTTGCTTAGAAACGGTTTATCAGATTTTAAACCTTTTCTCGGTCACACAATCGGATAACACAAATTTAATCTCGGGACGAGATTTCTTTAAGGGGTAGGTACTGTAACATCCGAGAATTTTCGAATTTAGAATGACGATGTCAATCTTTGACTTTTAGGGTCTGGCTTGACTTATAAGAACGATCATCTAAATCACGTTTTCACGACTCGGACTCTAAAGCAATTTGATGTGGAATGACATTCCTGACAACTTTTTAGTTTTGCCCGAGACCTGGAAACGAGCCGAAAAGGGCTAAAACAGCACCGCAAACATTATTCGAACAATATACAACGCGGACACACAAAAACAATTAAATTTGTTTTTAGTTATCAGTATTTATTTAATAAAAATATTAAATAAATTATTCATCATTTTTAATTAATTAAAAGCGTTTTTGAAAACGCGACTATTCGAGTTGAAATCCATTTTTTATTTCGAACGGAGCGAAACCAGTTCATAAAAGGAATAACAGATATTTTATTTAATGTTATAAAATATTTATAAAATATTATCAAGCGAATACTCATTTTTATCGGAAAAATGATTTGAAAAACAATGGCGCAAGTTTCGCGCGTTCAATCGTCCGTTAAGTCGCTCAAATGAGTCCCGAACCGATAATTATCAAAAATTATATAAACATTTACAAAATAAACCCTCTACTATTATAACTTGTCATTTTAGTTATATATATATATATAAACATTTCATTTCATCTCATATTATTTTCATTTCCATCTTTTATAAAAACACACACTAATACAAACTCACTCTCTCTCCCTCTCCACCATCTTCTCCGGCGAACCTCCCACCGCCGGCCACTGTAGCACCACCGCCGGAAAACTTTTCCGGCGGGATTATCCGGCGAAGACCAAAGTTACTCCCCCCACTCCGATCTACCCGATCCACCACCCCACTCTCTCCCACGCGCCACTTTTACCACCCCACTGCCACCGACGCCACCATCATCATACACCATCATCATACACCATCATCATATCACAACCACCACCCGAAGGGTCGTTTGGTTTTGTTTATAAAAACGAAGGGTGTGTGTGGTTTTGTTGTAAACACCACACCGGGTTGTGTTGGGTCGCGGGTCAGCAGCAACAGGGTGTTTGGGTGTCGGGTTTGTTTGGGTTGGTGGTATAAACCACAAGGGTGCGTGGGTTGTGGGTTTATAACACCCGACGAGGGTGCGTTTGGGTTGGGTTATAAAACAAGAGGGTGCATCGGGTTTTGGGCTTTTTAGTTGAACAAGCGGGTCGGGTTGTCCCGGGTTTTGTGGCAGCGTGACAAAGGGTTTAGGGGAGTGTTTAGGTTTAAGACAATACACCGAAGCGCTGTGGGTTTCTGGTTTTTAAGGTATAACCACAAGTTGTGTGTTGTTCAGGGCCTGCCAAACACCGGAAAAATGGTTGGTTTGGGTTATAAACACAAAAAGTGTGTGTTTGGTTTAGACAGAAAACGCACAAGGTGCGTTTTTGGATGATCAAAATAGCCGAAGGGTGCGTTTGGTCATGTCCATCTAGCGGGTGCGTCGCGCGTTTGAGTGTGTTGACACCGAAATAAAGTGAGTTTAGTTAACGCGAAAATATATAAATTGTTTCATTTAATCGATTTATATATAATGTGATGAAAAATATTAGAACTTGCGCGGTCTAGTTAAAATATGATATTAATATTAAAACGAGACTGATATTAATGTATAAGTGATATTAGATATGCTTTAGACGAGAATTGGACTGAAAATGGACTTTAGTGCCTTTATGTAACGGATAATTTAAAACAGAAAATAGAATGTGGGATTCGGAATTCGAGACTTTGATAAGTTAGACTTTGTTACAAAAAAAAAACAAATTATAATTTGACGGACGTTTAGATATAAAACGGGACTTCTAACTCTCAATAACGTAAGAACTGGAGTGTAATGAAATATCTACTTTATTAAAATAAGTTAATTTTTAATAATATATTAAAACTATGCAATTATTAATTAAACGATTGAGCACTTCGAGTCCGATTCGAGCTTCCGTCGAAACAAAACTAAAGTGATCGTTGAAAATGACGTTTTACTTTTATCTAGCAAGAGGATTGTCCTGCTTTATAATGAGATATCGCGGGTCAAAACTAAAGGTCGTTAATATAATATGGTAAATTAATCTTTTAATCATATATTCGTTTCTAAAAACAGAAGTCTAAAAAAAGTAAACTTCTTAAATATTTAGAGATAAGTTATACTTGACGGAGAAATAGTATATATTTCATAAAAAAATACTAAGGGTTAAGTTTTAAAGACGCGCAGTGGGATTTCTCAATACATGTAATATATACTGGCAACTATAAAAAAATGTAAGATTGAGTGGTAACGATTACGCAACGATGATCATAATTAGTACGTGTATTAATAATCGAACGACATAAATAAATTCGTAGTCGAGGATCATTGCAGTTCAGTGTGATTTTAATTGGATTAATTTGATCGTGTGTCTTTAATCAATGGTGAGTTTCATGAGAGCCTCGCTTTTCAATCTTTGAATGTTTTTATAACCGCGAGGGGGATAACATGCTTGTCTACAAAAACTTATATTTGGTTTATCTTATAAACAAATGGTGATTGTTTTAAAGGATATTGTGAGTGATAGCCCCATGATTTACTGGTTTTACATATAGTTCTGGTTTGAAAAATGCTTTTTGCAAATTGCATTTACATGATTTATTTCAAATGTTTACATACTTATTGTCATAGCTCAGCTATGGAATCATCATTTGACTTCATTTTTTTGGACACAAATGCATACCTTTACCATTGAAACATAATTTCAGGATTAGATTATATCGCTACAATCACTGCTGATAGCAAACTATTACAGATTTCTTTCTGCCCGGGTGTTCTTGGAAGGGACAACCCGGATCGGGAGTACATATTTATTTCATACTAGCCTCGTTGTGTTTCTTGGAGGGGACACCGGTAACGGGAGTATATACGCATTACATTACTGCCCGGGTGTTTCTTAGGAGTGGACACCGTAACGGGAGTATATATATATACGCATTAGTTGTATCCTCCCCAATTAAGGGTACATACAAAATCTACGCACAATGCGTCATGAACTGTAAATCACTTAGAGGGTGAGCGCGAATGTTAGGAAATAGATCTATTCGGGTGTGGATCCCTGTTCGGAATGTGATTACGATCACTAGGTAAACGAACATTATAGCGTGATGTCCACGTGAATGATATAAAATAGATCTATTCGGGATTGACAACCCCCGTTCGGGTGATTAGCTATCACCAGGTAAACGAACGTTATAACATGTCGGATCATTGTTTGGGACTACAGGGCCCCCCGACAAATACATACTTGGAACATTTTGGTGACATTAAATTGGTCATGCATTCTTTATAAATCTTTGGGATAAGATTGGTACTTTTGGTGACATAAAATGTGTCATGCATTCTTTATAAATCTTTGGGATAAGATTGGTACTTTTGGTGACATAAAATGTGTCGTGCATTCTTTATAAATCTTTGGGATTTTTACATAGTACTGTGATGATACAGTAGATTACATTCATATTTAAACTAATCTATGAACTCACCAACTTTAATGTTGACACTTTTAAGCATGTATTTACTCAGGTGAATTAGATGCTTGGACCTATTGATAGTTCATTGGGAGTCTTTACAGTCAAGCGTTTTTCATTGTGATGCAAATTATTGGACAAATGTAATATTAATCAAATTTCAGATTTTTATTGAATCAGACAAATGTATTATTCAAACGACACCTAGAGGTCGTTCTCATTTATCTATTGCTCTGTGTATACGAAGTTAACACCCTAAATTTTAAAAACATATTGGTATTTCCAGCTGCGTTGTATGTGATTTTTGGGGGTGTTACACAGTGGATCTAGTTTTTTTACACACAGTTTTAAGTTTTAGTTGTAGCTTAAATTTTTTAGCTTAATGATGTTTTAATATTGTAATTTTCCTTTAACAGTATTGTAAGCAAGTTTTTAATGAAATTCAGTTTTACTTGATCTCTCCAAATTTCTTTTTCATAAGTTCTCTAAACAAGCCAAATTGTCTCAATAAGCTAATAAGCTTATTTTAAGCTCTTTCAGTCTATAAGCTGAAATAAAGCTTATTTTAATTCAGAATTACTCCTTGTACCAAACCATTAAAACAGATAATATACATTGATCATGAAATTCATTAGGATTGAGCTTTTGGAAAGGGATCTTAACTTGGAAGAGATCCCAAGGACTTTACCCTAGCTTATTTAATAAGCTAGGGAGCTTGTAGCTGCTCTTAATTGAGTCCTTTTGTTTAGCTAAAGGATCAAGTAAGCTTCTCTTTTCCTTCTTCTCTAATTTCAGTGTAAACTGCCTAGTTATAACTTTAATGCTTATTATTGCTTATTTGCTTATTCTCTTTGCTTATTAGAACTTATTTTAGTTTAATTTAGCTTAATAACCTTAGATGTTCATCTGTTTTTGATTTTGATAGATTAGATCTTTGTTTTTCATAAATTTGTCATAAAAACTTATAAAAAGTCAAAAATATTAGAATGGATTCTTGGATCTTGCATTGTAGCTTAATTCAGTAGTATAATTTTGCTTAAATTAGTTGTTAAAAGGCCCTAGTTATCTAGTTTCATAGCCTTGTTTAATAGATTTCAAATTTAGTAGCCTAATCAAAACTGTCATAGTCTTAAAGGGGTGTTTGGTTTAAGCATGTTTGACCTCTAAAAATAAATATTTCTTGTGCAATTTGTTTAAGTCAGCTGAGTTTTCATTTAAGATTAGTTTGCATTTAGATTTTATAAGTTAGATTGCAAAGATTAAATAGATATGGCGTATTATCTTTATTCTAGCACAAGGACATTTTTCCTTTGAAATTCACTTGTGCAAATTTTGATCTAAGCCCTCAAAGGCTTAGATCTTGCTTGTAGCTTACTTACACACTCTATTTGAGTGCAGGATTCCCTTTTGGAAACCTGCACTTTTGGTTTGCACTTGTGCAAAGTGCACCAGTACTAACCAAAAGGTTAGTACTGCTGTCATAGTTAGTACTGCCCCTTTTAGATTAGTTTTTAGTTAAGTATAAATAGGTCTTAGGTTTTTAGATTCAAGTAATATTAAGTCTAGTTATATCTTAATATAGAATAAGTCTTAGATTACCTTTTCTAGCTTATTTCCCTAGTTTAAATTAGCTGTCAAAGTCATAAAAATTCATAAAACACTAAAAACAGTAGCAGTTTTAAGTTAGCTTTTAAATTCTTGTTCTTAGCTTATAATTCTAGATTTTAAGTTTGAAATAGGTTGCTTATTAGTTGTTTGATAAGCTAGCAAAAGCTTAAGGTCCAAATTGGCTTATTGGGCTTTTTAGCTTAATTAGATTTTGTACCTTTAAGTGTTTTTGCTGAGTTTAGCATTTTCATTAACATTTTAAGTCTTTAAGAGATTCCAGCTACTATTAGCTATTGCATTTTAGATAAAGCACATCGTTAAGCGTTTAAACACTTCCCTTTTCATTTTGAGCTTAAAATGAGCTTGTATTACAAGGTTTTTAAGTAAATAATAAAGCCAACCCTTACGTAACTGTAACAGAAAAGCTTATTGAGAAGCTTTTTTAGAACTTATCTTTGAGTTTCATCCCATAGTGCTTTTGTTAAAGTTGATCTCCCCAGTTTATTCTACAACTTTGGTCCTTTGAGTTTTGAATTTTAAGTTGTTTTTAACTTCACCTTTATTTTAAGAAGGCTTATTTGACTTAGTTTGTTTGTCGGGGTAGACACAGGGACTATTCTTGTAATTTTTCATGTTTAAGTTGTTACATAGTATAATCCTTTGCCAGTTAAATGTTTATAGCCCCTTTAGTCCCTTAAGTCTTTAAACACGGTTATATCCTAAGTTAGATTTTTAAATAGTGTTTATATCAATCCTATTAATCGAGCAAACAAACACAACTTCCTCACAGATCAACTAAACTTTTTTTAAATCTTATAACCAATCAATATCTTTTCCATTCCATGAATATACGATCCAATATGAGAATTAATTCAATAGTCAATGGCAATGCCCCTGTAATCGTGGATATGTATAATATATCTTTATATATTTTTGAAAAGCAAAAGATATGAGTATATTTTAATATATTTTTTAAAATTAAAAGATATCAATAAGATTATTTTAGGAGTCATCTTAATATATTTTTGAAAATTAAAAGATATCAACATGGTTTTTTTAAAAGATATCATTATTGTTTTGAATAGTAGAACACAAATGGTGGCTTGGTTCAATTGGTTAACCTCCTTGCATCCTAACCATATGTCACAAGTTCAAATCTTGAGATGACTAATATTTTTAAAAGAATACCGAAATTTAATGTCATGTGTGTGCCATGTCATCGTTGAGGTGGCGTACAGTCACTAATTCATATTTATACACTCATAATTAGCCCCATATATAATTATATATATATATATATATAGTGAGACTTTCTTTTCAGAACCATTCTTAGTGCGAGAACTGACATAACCATCAAAAACATGCATGCACACTTTCAATAATTGTATTTTTTGCACATATATTTTAAAAATAACATATATGTTTTAAAAAAACATAGTTGTTCTAAAGAATTTGACAAGAAATTAAAAATACAAAATTTTTGTTTGAAGGTGTGCATGTATGTTCTTATAAGGCGTGCAACAACAATATTGCGGCCGTGTGTAAGGTTTTGTGAAAGAAGGGGAAGAGTTCATGATGATACTGAAAAACATAGGTGGATTCTTATGATTATTGATGATTTTCATGTATTTTTTTTATTTTTAAAAGGCGTGCATGTATGTTTTTTGTGGTTCTGTCAGTTCTCGCACTAAAAATGGTTCTGAAAAGAAAGTCCTCCTATATATATATATATATATAGAGTAAGGATCAGTGAGAAGTAAATTAAAATAAGAAGTGGTGAGAAGTGACTATAACCACACATTTGAGATGCAACGACTTGCATTAGATGCATTTCTATTCATTTAGATGCACCACTTTGAGTTTCGGAAGTTACTTTAATGTGTAAATGGTGCATATTGATTTTTGTGATTTCGACACATGTAGAGGAACAAAATAATAGAAAATCATCAAATGCATCTAATATTCGTATATGCATCTAATTAAAAGCTAGAAAACACATTATGATGCATCTAAGATTATAGTGATGCATCTAATTTAGGTCGGTGCATCTCGAATATGCGGTTATAGTTACTTCTCATCCTTCTTATTTTAAGATTACTTCTCATTTGATCCAAACTCTATATATATATATCTATCCTTATAAAAGATTCAGCCCCTAAATTTAATGGGGCTGTCTCTTTAAATGCTCTCAACCCTAAAAACTTTCAAGAAAACCAACAGTCCCTCACCAAGATAGCCATAATTATAAAAACCTGCTCCGAGTCTCTTCTTCTTCCTCCCTCCTTTGATTCATTATTTCATACAATCAACACGCAGCATACGATCAGCCCTGACAAGACTTTATTGTGTAGACTGTCTACTTATTGTGTGATCATCTTATGTAGCGATCAATCTATAACAAGGTCAGCTCAGCGCAAATTTGACTCCTCATGGGGCGCATTCGCAAAGATAGAGCGACTATAGTGTTAGACACGTATAGTCCTCAGCTAGACTATACTACGGCTTAGAAGCGTAGTATAATCACTAGCATGATAGTATAGTTTTCTCAACCGTAGCTAAACGTAGTAAAGTGGAATCATTACCATTGGATGGAAAGGAATCTGCTTCTTCTATCTACTTATATAAGAGTCACAAGATAGTGAGTTGGACATTCTGTGTATCGAAACAGTGTGAGCTACCTAAATAGCGCTTGAATTAAGGTAGATTCTTAACATTCTCATAACTGCCAAGATCCACATTTAACAACACCTTTCCCATTTTCACTCTTCTGAAAATAGACCCTTCTTATTTTCCCATAGTCTACAATTTAGCTTCAAACAACAAAAGCCTAAAGTCAACAAATAAATTTCATCAAAAACCAAACTAAAAAAAACAGTAAACGTTGTAATAGAATACCAATGTAATCATTATTACATAACGAATTCCCCATTTAACAATTAAGTGACTAAGGAATCAAGAATACCTTAAGGTCATCCTCTCATACCTTCAACTTATATATTTGAAGTACCTACTTTCTTTTCATGCCTTTTTCTAATCTATCACGACATCCTCTAAATTATCCAAGAAACACAAAATCACCTCAACCGTATTTCTCATGTTGTCTTCTCATTCCTCCAACATATATACTTGGAGCATCTACCTTTTTCTCATTCCTTCAACCTACACACTCGAAGTACCTACCTTTTTCTCTTGCCTACTTCTCACCTTAAACGACCTTATCTAAACTATCCAAAGAAACATACAATCTCACCTTTACCTTTACTTCTCATATACTTCTTCTCATTCCTCAAAAACTATATAACCCGGAGCCCAATACCACTTCTATTTTATCTTCAACCATAGCCGCATAATACCTTTTTGCTTCGACAAAAGGGGGAGAAGGGGGGTGTAAACTAGTAACTTTTAAACTTTACTATGTGCTATAGTTTACATAGTTTGTCATCATCAAAAAGGGGGAGATTGTTAGTGCAAATATTACGATATTTAATCTATGCGATCTCTTTATATTTTGGTGCTGACAAACATGTATACATAACGTAAAGTAGGCAAGTTACTCGTAATCATAAATCATCAATGCATACATGCATCAACAACACTCGATGTCTCAAGTCTGCATCAACACCGACATTTGTTTGCACCCGACGTAAATCACATAAGGTATGTACAAACAAATTAAACTTGTAGGATGATCAAAGAAAAATATTTTTTTCTTAACCATTACATTTCTACAAAAGTATTTTAACAAAAATAAATAAAACACAAAATACATTTTAATAAAAGAAATATTTTATTTAATTATAAAAATTTGAAATCTGGATTTCCCCCCACCCCATAATTTGGAAGCTTCTATACCAGATACACAACGCTTCCCATAAAAAGATAAAAAGTTGAGCGTAGTCTATAGTGGCCCCCCTTATAGGTCTGCGGCCTCCTAATATATCTGGGGCCGCCAGGATCGTCGTTGCCAGACTATCAGCTTTCAGCTCCTATAAATAGTGGGTCATCTCTAACTGATTTCAAAACCCTTTTGCACGATTTTACTTCAGTTCTTTCTCTCTCTAATCTGTACTAAATCTCTTCGAAATCTTTGATCATTCAACTGGATAATCTTGTTTAAATGTATCAAATCTTCTATCTTCCTCCTTTCCTAAGTGCAAGAGAAGACCTTTCGGATCATTTTCAAGATCCAAAGATATGTAGTTTTAGTAGTCCATTTGTAACATTAGTTACATATATAATGAATCCATGTCTTTCTAATCTTAGTATGTGTCGATCCTAATGGTGGTATATTTGGAAGGGTTTGATTATGGGTTGGTTAGTATTTTATGGCCTTAAATACTATTTTGTGAAGTGGTAGAATTGGTTCTAGCTAAGATTAAGGACCTCGACATCTGCTTAGTGTCAACAAATAATGTACGCGACTGGTTTATGTGTTTAGGCATAAAACACAAGGTTTGTTATGTTGGGTACCATAAAAACATAACGGGTTTGGTTGATACCCAAAGAGAACTCGACATCTACTTAGTGTCGGAAAAATAATGTAAGCATTTGTATAGAGTTTTCCTTTCTCCGCCGAGAGGGAGCTTGTTGATTAGTTAAGTAACTCTCGAGTTGGATACTCGAGGAGTGGAGCAGGGCGAAGAGGAGCTTCATGAACGAACCACTATAAATCATCGTGTCGGTTTGCATTTTCTTTTACCTTTCTCTTTACTTATGTCTTTACATTTATCGCTTTACTTTTACACTTGCATTGTGTTTATGATTGTGTGCATTGTTGTGTATGTTGTGTTAGTCATGGTATTGTAGCTCTTTGTAGTAAACATTGTGAGTGTGGATATATTGGTAGAATATGCGCTAGCTATTTTAAATCCATTATCGACACTTCTCATATTGCGTCAAACTTGATTGGTGATTTGTTACAAATGATTTAGTCCGAAAACCTCTTCTGGAGGCGGTCCCTTTAAATAGGGCGACCCCCTGATGTACTAGGTGGCCCCCATATATTTATGGGACCGCCGACAGTGAGTCTTGTAAAAATTGATATAAAAGATTTAAAGTTTACAAAAGGAAACGTATTCACCCCCCCCCCCCCCTTTACGGATTGTCCACACATTGTAAACATAATCATTGTATAAAAGAATAAAACTTGAAATAACTTCAATCGAATAGACAATCTTGATTCTATTTATCCATTAAAAACAATACAAGTAGAAAAACAATAATTCTAGTAATTTACAACCTTATTTTTCCCACTGAAATAAAAAAAAACAACAACACACATGGTTGGCCAGTTCGTCTTAAGCAACATTACTCAAGAATCTATATTGCCATGTAACAGTTAATGAAATTTTGCTTTTCAGCAATACTTCTCAATAATTATTGTCTTGCTCTGATTAAGTTGTTTGTTGTGTTTATATCCGCTTCATGAGTCATGAGTAGAGTATGTAATCGTAGCTATTAAGGCTCGTTGTAGGCATAATTTGCATCATTGTCATTTCTATCTCACGGATATGCATTTGCTCATGATAACGAGTTAAGTTGCACAACAACTGATTTGCAAATGTGGCCTCAGCTTCAAGCTCCCTTTGTAGTTTGGAAACAATTGTTTGTATAATAAGTGTAAATAAATGAAGTCTGAATATATATTAATGATATAAACATAATGTCTTAAATATTGATTAACCAAAATTATCTTTCAGAAAAAACTCATGCCCTCTATTGGAAACCCAAAAAATATAACATTATAATACTTTACTTACTTTTTCAGAAGGATAAAAAATATATGACAATCCAATCCACAAAATTATACTTGAATGCATTGAAAACCACTCAAATCGACTATCCTATAATGCTTGATCAACAATGAGATCAGTTCTTGTATCACTCCTGTGCCACACACACATATCCCCATAAACTTATTACATTTTTTTCAAAAATATTTTGCCCTTGGTTGGGAATTAAACTCGTAGACTTAGGTACTAGCCGAAGATTCAAAGTGTTAGTACTGCTTTTAGTTAGTACATGGCTAGATGAATGTTAGTACTGCAAGGTATAGAGTTAGTACTTCTAGTACTAAACCTTAACACTGCTGAAGAATTTATATTGCTTGATAAAGACTGAAGACTACATGAAGGATAAAGGTGACATGGAAGAAGAAATAAAAGCAGATTTGTGAATAAATGTATGGAACTCTGATCTAATGTATCTTATATCTTTAGAAGATGATGTTGATAACTAAGAAGTTTAGAAGATTTGTAGTTTCATGTAAAGGACTCCTTGGCTAATAAAAAGGAGATCCCTAGGTTAATGGTTGGTAAGTGATCACGATAGACACATTCAATCAACGTCAAGGTTGAAACCTATACTAGACAAGAGTACTCGTATAATTCATAACATAAATATTGACGCGTTTTGTTATATTTCATTGTTCATATCAATCATTCTACAGCATTACAGTTTACTATTACATAGATAATCCTTCTAAGTATTAAAGAGTAGATTCCGCATACTCTTTAGTATCAACAAAGTTTCTAGCATAGTTCTATTGAATCTATTCAATACAACTAACCCTTTAACAAGGTTTGCAAGATTCTAGTTGGGATCAACAAGTGTACCGAGGCCGGTTTTGAAACTTTGATCTAAAGATATGGAATTTGAATCTTCACAGAGTATACACTGGCTAAGCTATACCCATACACAAACTTGGGTGATATGATATGTGGGTGATAAGAATCAAGTCAATACTTCCAGGTACAAGACTATTTACACAAACAGCACAAGAAATGGTACTATCTGTACAAAAGTGTCAGTACCACTTTGTAACTCTGAAGAAAAAAGACACTCAAGAAGAAGATTGAAGGCTAAAAGCTGCTACATCAGGCTCTACTCATTGAACATCAACTTACTTACGAGTCAATACAGTGATTAACAACAATGTTTTGCTGCTATCGAAACAAACGATTTGGAGTAAATGAAGCTTCTAAGAAAAGCACATGAAGACACTGATGAAGCAACATAAAAAATTTTAGGTGCATGTCATAGCACAGATCTCTTGACTCAATCTTTAACAAGCTCTAGACGATTGTATAGGAGGCTTGCAATTTGGGTGTGGTTATTACTCAAGAAGACTAAATTCAAAATTTTCTAAGAGCTTGCCTCCTGAGTATATAATCACCCTGTTGTAGTCAGGATGAATAAGCTGATATTGAAACAATGACATTAAATGAATTTGTAAAACAACTTTAAAAATTGTTGAACAATATGTATATGAAATCTGTTGGTGCAAGTAGTGGTGCTTAAAACTTAGCCTTTATGACAGTATCAAACACATAGCAGTACTAATGAGTAATAGTTGCTAAGTACTGCTAGTGAAGTAGTACTAGGTTAGCCCTAAAACTAAACATGCATGTCCTACTCAAGTCAGTACAGCTAACTTCATGAGAATATTTGTGTTTGATTTCAGGTTAAGATCCCAATGGTTCTTAACTCCTACTAGCAGGACTTAGAGCAAATTCATGAAGATGATCTGGAAGCAATGGATTTGAAGTGGCAGCTCTCTTTGCTAAGTATGAGGGCAAAAAGGTACTTTCAGATAACAGGAAAGAAAATTTTCATTAATGCTATGATAACTGCTGGTGTATGTTTAATCTAAGGTAAGTGTTTTTCAACTGTCACAAAGATGACACTTTGCAAGTGGAATGTAAGCAGACAAGGAACAAAGAGGTCATTCAGATATCAAGACAACACTAGAGCAATGAAAAAATTAAGACCACGTTCTTCCAAGAAATGTTGGCTATAGAGGGAAAGGTTTTGACTAGACTGATTATGGCAGAAGAAACAAGGTACAGACAAACATGCTCTATTGATTTTTCAACTCTGAGGTATTACAATGATAAAACTTCACTAAAACTTGTCTGAAAAACTATTAAACTCTTAAAGAAAAGTGTGATGATTGCAATAGTTAAGCTTAATCAAACTGAATTTACAGCAACTACTTATAAAAGAGGTTTAGCAACTAATAGAAGAACAACTTATCACATATAGAAAGAATAGGTCTTTTTAGTAAGAATGTCGCAGATACCTTAAAGGGAAGTAGCTTGCAAAACACTGAAAAATAATGTGCTTAAAAGTACCGTATTTGAAAAAGTTAAGCAGAAAAAGAAGGCATTGACTTTAAAAATTAAGAATTTGATAATGCCTCAAAGAGTGCCTAAACAAGTTTGTTTTAGAGAGTCAGATCCCATATAAAAGTAAAAAGGTTTGGGGTATAATGTTGTTCTTTCTACCCCATCGCTTTAATCTATAATCTACCTAAAAAACCTGATTTGTCTTCCTCTGGTTTT
Source organism: Tanacetum coccineum (assembly GCA_026074375.1). Classification (NCBI taxonomy): domain Eukaryota; kingdom Viridiplantae; phylum Streptophyta; class Magnoliopsida; order Asterales; family Asteraceae; genus Tanacetum; species Tanacetum coccineum. Next base: position 3,965 of record BQNB010000394.1, on the reverse strand, counting down.
TGATGAATTCAAAAAAGACTCCGAATCCAAAAAGTTCTGTTCTAAAAGGATATAAGCAAGAGTCTAACATTGTTTGTGATAAAAAAATCAGATGATTCTAAGGAAAATTCTGATGACTCTTTGGTAAAAGAACAAATATCAGAAGACACAATGAGCTTTGTATAAGTCTTTCAACTTAATGTTGATAAAGAAACGTTTTTCTTGTTGATAAAAAGATAGAGTTTTGCAAACCTTAAAAATCATGAAAAACACAGTTTAAAAAGTCTTTAGGTATGCTGATTATGTATAGTATTCATAAAGTCCTAGGGGTGAATCAAAAGAAACTGGAATGATAAAGTCCAACAACTAGAAAGTGAATTTTGTGATGTAAAACAAAGCTTGCTTCATTGTGTGAAGTTTTTGATCATGTGCAGGCTTATGTAATGCCTATCAAAGGGAAATGATGGAATTGGGAATAATTATAACAAGGGTGAACTACAATTATAACTACCAACAAGGAGCTCGACCCTAAACTCTCAAAGAAACCATGGTTTCCTAAGCATTTTTTAATTGAAAACTGCCCCCCCTAAAACCACTTATAACTAACTACTACTCTGCCAAACATAATCTGCTCATACCCAAATCTATAGTTTTTAGTGCTAAACAAGATATGTCATTTTTACAAACACATGCTGTAGTCACAATCAACTTAAGAAGGCCCTATCAATCAAAAATATTATTACCTACCAAAAAGTTTACCCAAACAAATATATAGCCAAAGCAAAAGCAGTTAATACTGTTAAGGCCGAAAAGCAGTTAATACTGCTAGGCCACATTCAGCAGATGTTAATGTTGTTAGGGTAAATCAGGAAAATGCTGTAAAGGCCTCAGCATGTTGGGTTTGGAGACCTACCAAACTTGATAGTGCATCAATCACATTAAAGAAACAATAACTACATTGATTGCTTCGAGGCAGAATCCAAGTCATAAGGGCTTAGGTCCAATGGAAACTAATTTCAATTATTTTTAAAGTTGCAGGGCAAGCCACAACAGGATGATACATATTTTATTGAGTAGTGGAATGGTTCAATTCACATGACAGGGAAAATGACCTTATCTCTCAAGATTTCAAGAAATTTGATGGAGGTTATGTTACATTTAGGGGAGGAGCACATGGTGGTAGAATTTCTTGTTTATGTTGATGACATTATCTTTGGCTCTATAAATAAGGAGTTGTGTACTGCATTTTAGAAGCTTATGAAGGATAAGTTTTAGATGAGTTTTATAGGAGAACTTACTTTCTTCTTAGGATTACAGTTCACATAAAAGGAAGAGGAATATTTACCAGTCGAGGAATAAAATAAGTTAGCTGAGATTTTGAAGAAATTCAACTACACTGATGTGAAGTCTGCTTCTACTCTAGTTGATTTAGAAAAGCCTTTAGTCAAAGATGGAGATGCTGATGTTGATGTACATCTCTATAGATCTATGATTGGGTCTTTGATGTTATCTCACAGCATCTAGGCTAGATATTATGTTTGTAGTATGTGCATGTGCCAGATTCTAAGTTGCACCAAAGACATCCCATCTCGTTAGCAATCAAGAGAATCTGTTAGGTAGATAATCTTAAAGGCAAACCAACATTAGGCCTTTGGTATTCTAGGGATTCTCCATTTGAACTAGTTGCTTATACTGATAGTGACTATGCTGGAGCAACTCAAGATAGGAAGTCTACAACTGGAGGTTGTCAGTTTTTGGGAAATAGGTTGATATCATGGCAGTGTAAGAAGCAAACTGTGGTTGCCACCTCTACAACTGAAGCTGAATATGTGGCTGCTGCTAGTTGCTGTGGACAAGTACTCTGGATTCAAAATCAATTGCTGGATTATGGGTATAATTTCATGAATACTGTCATTAATATTGACAATAACAGTACTATCTGCATTATTGAAAATCCTGTTCAACATTCTAAAACAAAACATATAGAGATTAGGCATCATTTTATAAGAGATTGCAATGCTAAAAAGTTAATACAAATGGTTAAAATTCATACTGATTATAATGTTGCAGATCTTCTTACAAAAGGTTTTGATGCTGGAAGGTTTCAGTACTTGGTCTCAAGTATTGGAATGCTTAATCCTTAATGTCTACATCTCTTTATGTCTTTGTAAAAAGTTTTGTAAAGGATTAGTACTGTTAGTCTTGTCAATTAGTACTGCTAAGTATAATTAGTACTGCTAGTTATACTTAAGACTGGTTGTTAAAATTGTTAGTCATATTTAATACTGTCAAGAAGAAAATACTTTGGATTGTGTATTTTTGGCTATGGACTAACACCTGCAGGCTAAGCGTATTGAATACCTAAGCGTATTGAAGTCTTGTCAATTTTTAGCTATGGACTAACACCTAAAGTCTTGTTTGAGGGGAGGCTACTTATGTCAATATGCAGTCAAGCATGGATTGAAGCACATGTAACATCAAAATGTGTTAAAAAATAATCAAAAACATCTAGGCATGTCAAAAGAGGTCCGGACACCAAGATACCTCAGTCTAGTGGTCCCCCTGTAAAGGTTGGTGATACGGCTGTCCATAAGAAGTTGGGTGACAGAATGGAAAGGGTTGCCACTACTGCTTCTAGCTTAGAAGCAGAGCAGGACAATGGTAACATCAATAGGAACCAAACCATAGCAACACTTAATAAGCCAAGTCCTTAGGGAACTGGTTTAGGTAGTGGTCCAAGGTGCCAAGATACCATATTGGGGGGTGTAGATGCTCAAACTAGGTTTGAGACTACATCTAAATAGTCCAATGATCTACCTCTCTCAAGAATTTACACACTTGGAAGTGGCGAGGACAGTATGAAACTTATGGAATTGATGGCACATTGTACAAAACTGTCTGCATTGGTGAGCTCAAAAGAATAGAGAGATTTGTGATATAAAAACAGAAAGAGTGATTTGGTGAGTCAAAAGAAATGAGAGATTCAGTGAGCTTAAAAATAGAAAGAGAGTTATGTGATAAAAACAGAAAGAGTGAATTGGTGAGCAAAAAGAATTGAGAGATAATGTGAGCATAAAAACAGAAAGAGAGATTGTGAGTGCCAAGATTTGGTGATGGAAATGATTTTTGGATGAAATTGAGGTTAAAACTGCTATCTCAAAGTTAGTACTGCTTGGCATGACTTAGTACTACTGGGCATTACTTATTACTGATGAACATGTTTTAGTACTGTTGGACTTAAAGTTAGTACTGTTATGCTAAAATTAGTACTGTTGGATGACCGTTAGTATTGTGTGAGCCATAACAGAATTTCCTTCACTAATTCTAGCTGTTGAGATATTTATGCCAACTCCCTTTTTATAGCCTATAGGGTTTGACTAATTGGAGAATTCATGATCTTTCTATAAATTCATAAGATTTCTTCAAACATCCGTTGTTGAAGAATTTCCTTCATATCAATAGTGGGGAGATCCCTGAAGCGAACTCGAAGTGGAGCTTGCATTGCCCAATCTACTGCATCAATGACTATCTCATCAACTGCTTGGCTCACCTTGTGGGGAATATTGAGATTCTCCAAGTTGTATAGTCTGGTCCCTTGTTTGTCCAACCTTTCCTCCAGGGCTAAGTTGTTTTAGATCAGGTCCGCCATATGTTATTCCAGCTCACCTATGCGACTTACTAGGATCGGATCTGTGGTGCTTTGTTATGGTTGAGGAGGTAGTGGAAGAGATGTTGTTGTTGTGATTATAGAGGTTGTTGATGTTGATGTTGGTAATGAAGAGTCGGATTCCATCGTCGTGAGATCAATAACCGGAGTGGTCATTGGGGGAACCGAGGAAGTATCTTGATGAATGGGGACTGAAACTATTGACTAAACCTCCGCTTCAGCATTGGTTTTCCCTGGTTCTTCTTCCTGTGGCTTCTCAATGAAGAACTGAACAGTGAAGCTAATATCTTTTTCAAGGTTTTGCAGAGAATACAGGGTT